>JAOBRG010311090.1:7326-30728 GCA_027574985.1 Umimayanthus nakama
CTTATTTCTCAAGACATCACTCTTGACCTATAAGGCTTTTCATTTCTTGTTACCCACTTAAATACTCATGACCCATCAGTCTTACCTCTTATTTCTCAACACATCACTCTTGATCTAGAAGGCCTGTCACCTCTTATTTCTCAATACATCACTATTGACCTATAAGGCTTGTCACCTCTTATTTCTCAATACATCACTCTTGACTTATAAGGCTTGTCACCTATTATTTCTCAAGACATCACTCTTGACCTATAAGGCTTGCCACCTCTTATTTCTCAAGACATCACTCTTGACCTATAAGGCTTGTCACCTCTTATTTCTCAATACATCATTCTTGACCTATGAGGCTTTTCATCTCTTGTTACCCACTTAAATACTCATGACCCATCAGTCTTCCTACTTCTCGTTAATAATACAATACTCATCAGAAATCAGTCCGTCACGTCTCATTATCAATACAACACTCATGACCTTGGGTCTTGTTACCTCTCATAAATAGATAAATACAATACTTATGAACTGTCAGCCTTGTATCTTTCATTAACAAATACAACACTCGTGACCATTCAGTATTTTAACCTATTTAAACTCAATACAGTATATAAATGATGTGCAGAGCATATCATTTCATGCGATACAAAAATGTAGTTAGTAGAATGTAGAATGTTTTCCTTGACTACTACATTCTAACTTTAGTTTCATTACGTCAATAACTTTCTTACTGCAAGAAGGTGGTAGGTCAAGAGAAAAGACCGTTTCTACAGGGCCGTTTGCTTGTGCCTCCTCGATGGAACGATACTCCGGCGATGACAGCAGATATGTCTCGTTGAGATCACTCAGTTCAAATCTTTTCTGTGAACTTTTGGCTTCCATCTCTGTTCCAAAACACCGGGTTACAGCACCAGCTGAAGTAAATGGTGCTGCTGGTGCCTTTATAGACGTTGACCCTGTACCATCTACTGAGGTTACCTGTTGATATTGACTTGGCATCATAAATTTGCAGTAAATTAGAGAACTAGAAGCGAAGTAAGATCAAGTTCGAGCGGGAATGACAAAAAAAAAGAAAGAAAGAAAGTTCCCTAGGTGCAAATGTATAAACGGACTATATCCAATAGCAAACGATAAACACCTTGAAGTCATATAGAAGAACGTCATAAGTGAATTAGGATTTAATGGAGCCGAAACCAGTTGTAGAATGCACACACTTTAGGTATCTTGCTGATGAACAGTTACTGGCTTGCTTTTTATTTCAGAAACATTATAGTAGTCTGTACAGTTTCAATTAACATTCATGGTAAGGTAATAATGTAGGCCACTGATCCCAGTTTCTAAAGAAACTGTTCGCAAACAAGCGTCGCTTTTGTTGCTGGGATCAACCACACAGCTCGCGGTGAAAAGTGTAATTTTACTAGATGTATTGCTCTTACAATAATATAAACAAAACTGATCCATACTTGATGGCTTCAAGTTTATGATAGCCGATTCCGTGCTCCGCACTTCGTCCGCTATCTAGAAGCTCATATTAAAGCACATTCGTGGAAAAATTGTTTATGATTGCTTATTTTGTTAACGATACCGAAACTTCGAGACCAGCCACCAACGACCTGTATTGATATATTATGAGGTTTAATACAAACATTACCGGTGTTCAAAGACGGTTTAGAATATTTTGTGGCTGCAAGGATCTAACGTATACTTTTATTTTGCTTTTGTTTTGAAATGAAAGAAAAAAAATTGCTTTTTATGAAAGAAAGAAAAATTAACCAGAGCAAACTATAAATGTCAGAACACTCACCTCCTTGAGTTCATGTGCCTGTCGTATCTGGTCCAACCGCCTAACAAGATCCTCAGCAATCGGACTTCTTGCTTCGTTCTGAGGGGTTGAACTAGGTGTCATTGGTGCTCTTCTTCTCAATGGCAATAGATGTGGCCCAGCTGTGCTGTCTGAGCTCAAACCACAACTATTTTGTGCCTGTTTCAAACAAGTCAACCTGCGCATCAACTCTGAGGTGTCTACTTGTCGTGGAGAAGAGAGGGAAGTTGCTGTCTTATCAAATACTGCAAAACTAACATTTGTCTTGTCTTTACTGACATCTTCGTTTACTGTACCGTGGTTTCCTTCGTCTTGTTTTCTAACTGATTCGTTGGCTTTAAGTTTATCACTGGTTTTGTTAAAATTTATGTCTATCGTTGGTAGAGCAAACAAGTTTTCTGCTTCGGAACTTGCATTTTCTGAAACAAATGTAGCTTTATTTTCATCGACTGGTTTGGCTACCCTAACGTTCTCAACACCTAACACAGGTGCCTGGTAGCTACCAAATGGTGACAGACGAGGGGTGTGAGATTCCTGTGCTGCATCTTCGCTGTTCAATACCAAAAGATCAACGTCGTTACTGGCGATAACAGGATGAGAGAGCTGAATTAGAGGGCTCTGAATATTAGTAGGCTTCGTTGCCTCCAAGCCTTCAGGAAAGTGTTTTAATTCATGGTATTTGCCAAGTTCAACAGTTCTATGAAGGTCTGCATAAACAAGTTGGTTCTGTTGATCATTGCCACGTAGCGGCGTGATTGGTATCAATGGATATTGGTTTTCTACTAGTTGAAGAGCCTTCGTTGGTTTTACAAAGGAGGCTTTTTCATCCATAACAGGAAGTGCAAGAGAAGTTGTAGCTGGAGAAGAACTTGTTCTTTCACTAGGAGTAAAATGTAGCAGGTGACCTATAGCTTCTGAAGTTACTAAGCTGTCCTCCAAATAATTCTCAGACAAATTATCAAGATTCTGTTCTCCTCGTGATGGTAGTCTTGGTTGAACAGAATCTGGTGTTTGTACTAATGCCGCGTGGTCTAGGAGGGCTTCAAACAACCTCCCTGGTTTCGGAGAATCGACATCTATCAATTTTTCAGTTCCTTGTTCTTGGTCTTTTTGTGTGGGTGCAGCCTCTGTAACGTAATTGATGCAAAACTCGTTATTATTTAGTCGCTGCCAATATTTTGACTTTTGTTCTTGAAAACATAGTGTGAGAGTAAAGGTTGTTCAACAACCTTGTTAGCAAAGCCCCCTACTTTGATTCCCCACGAAAGAACCCTGAATGTACCCTAACTCCTACAAACGTGACACAGTTTTTCTCGTAATAATGTTGTGCTTTCTAATTTAAGTTTTTGTCTTCAAAATAAAAAGGAACTACAATTCCTTCAAAAGCTGAGTACATTAGAACAAGTGTAGTTCATCTGAGGAACAAAAAGTGATATAAAAGAGGTGAAAACACAGGCGGTCTCAAATAAAGCGTTTGTACTGCCTTAATCTGTACCGGCAACTAGTCAGTTGGTCGGTCAATCTTGTCTCTAATATGAATTTTCACGACTACGAATCACCTAAAACTCTTAAGAATGGCACGTAACTTGCAAATAATTTGATTTGCATTGATCAAAGCCTTTTAATTGGCCAAGCATTTGTCAGTAATAGTTTTGGAAATGGAATAATGTAACGGCAAAGTTCATGTTTACGAGATTCGCGGAAGCTATTTGGACAAAATTTGTAACAAAAAATGTAATAAAATTAAAGTGTGTAACACAACGATGCAACACAATTTGACTGCCATGACCAACACTACCTTTCTTACCATAACGTTGCTTGACCATAGGGGTTCGGGGAATGAGATCTGCTGGTCTGAAAACTCCTTCATCTAACAAATACAAGAACTGAATTAAATATAAAGCCAGCCCTATACCATAGAAAACTACCTTGACCAACTGAAGTCAATGAAAAAATATTGGTAGCGTTCAATGGTAGAGGATCGCTCAATCTTTTATAAAAAAGGTAATTATGTAGAAAAAAGATTTATAATGAAAAATGTGTCATTGCATCATAGCTCGTATATGATTAATACGTGTGCAAAAACTTTGCACTTTCAACATTCTTGTCCTTAAAAGTAGCGCAAAACTATAGTAACGGAAAAACAGGAAAAAAGAACAAGAACCACACCGTCAAGTCAAAATGTGATAAGTAAAGACGTTAATGGTTCACATACCAAGACCGGTAGTGGGGTCCTTCAACGCCTGCGCCTGTTGGAGTAACATATGCCAAAATCTCAGACTTTCAAAAATTGATACTCTTGTTAACTAATCTTCGCGAACTTGGAAATCCACACCTATTTGAAGATGTCATACAGATTCATCCAAAGGTGTTTAAAAAGTAGCTACTAATCAATTTCAACGCAATCTTTCACGGCTGAATAGCTGGACTTCATTTTTACATAAACTACATTTTTAAATTATTTATTCGAAGATTTTCTTGATCCACCAAAAAGGCTTATGTTCATTTACTTTTGCCAAGATTGGAAGCATTTTAAATGGGCACAGTCACGGTATGCAGAGATGATATCGATTAACATCTGTTTGTCATCCAATCAAATCGTTGTAATTCCGAGCGCGCTGCACTGAGGAGGGACACGAGATCAAGAGGTCAAATGATTTCTTGCTACAACAAAAACTTATTCGTGCAAATCGGTATTCAGATATTTTTTCTGCCATCTACGACTCGACTTTGGTTTATCAATGACTGAAAACAGAACTGGGGAAGTAGTAACGTCTACTGTGAGTTGTATTGTTAATGAGCGAGTGTTAAAATACAGCAAAGTAGATGGGTGAAACTCGCTTGGTCGCGCGATGTGCTATACATCGGGTTTTAAATGCTTTTATGTCATAGAAATTTGTCTACAGTACTGTAGGCTATTGAGGAGCGAAAGATGGGTGCGTGTGACGGCAGCATTTGAGTATAACTTTCTTTTATTTCCGTCTGAGTTTATAAAATATTGTTTGTGGTTATAGAAGAAACGAGGCCGTCCTATGTTGATGAACTTGTCGCTATCATGTACTAGGGCTGGCACCCGCCGGCTCATTCAATGTCAAAATCTGCCACAAGAAGTGATATACTTACACTCATCAAGTCAATGAATTTTATTGGTACTAGTTATCAGATTATCGCCTTCACAAATTTGTATTTCAACACAGAAGGATTCGTTCACCCAGCGAGAAGGTCGACTGATCTGAAATAGCCGCCATTGGTGCGAGGGTTGCCGGAATATTACTAATAATGAATACAAGGGAGTAAAAGTTCGCCCAAAGAACAAACTACGCAAGGAATCGCACTAAAAGCACAACCAACATGTCAAAAGGTTAAGTCAGCGCTTTATTTCTTGACATAGCTCCGTCGAACAGAAAACTATTGCTTTAAAAGCAATTTTATTTACTTCCCATACATTTGCTTATATTTCTGTGTCAAACCGTTGGCGCCTGTGGTGCTGATCGGTTGACTGACCACGGTTAATCACAGTCGATGATACTCGACCACGGTAGGTAGGAGCATTCTACACCCATTATCTCAACCAAGTAACCACTGATTTGTCAGTAAATGCATGCTCACTGCTCAAAATCCCAGCCCTAGGATTTCAGATTTTAAGGGGAACCTTTTTGGATTCTGTACTTTGAAATGATGGGAACCCATCGATCTCTGTTTTTGTATTCCAAATAACTGATGATGGGTACTCGTAGACCATTCAAATTTACTTCTTTCTGTATATATTAAAACAACGGTTTAGATCTATCCATTGCAATGAAATCATAGTGGCAAGAACAAGCACCTTACACAATGCAGTGGAAAACCATAATAAAAGAGCTTGTAAATTGGTTCAAAATGTTCTTCAATCCTTGATTTGTAACTGAACTGGGTAGCAAACTATTTTTCATTTTGGTAATCCTAAAGTTCAAGAGGGCGACCAGTAGGAAACATTAACTTGGTTCACGTGTTTATCACAGCACGGTGCCGTCTTGGCAATTTGCCCCAAAATGCTTTGCAAGACCAAGGTCTAAGTGCACCATTGGATAATACTTGTCAACATTTGGAAATCACAAACCAGAACACTTCATTTCTAAAACCTTTCCCCCCAAATCATCGCTGCAGACCAGATCTTTTATTACAATTACTAAGATAACTCAAAAAGCCACTGCCAGGACAACTACAACAAATTTGCTAATACAGAATAAGCCATTTAACTGTACAGTTCGGATCGATGCAGGAAATTTCTTCCCAATTTGCAGAAAAAATGCTAAACCACTGTTTCATGTCTTATATATATAACTTAAAAGCAGGAATATCAACCGGCTGAATTTCTGAAAAATCAAGATGTCCTCATTTTTGGAGGTTTAGAAAGTCAAAATCGGGACTGTCCCGAGATAATCGGACCGGTTGGCAGGTATGCGGAATAGAAATAAGATGGTGGACAGGAAGCGAATTCTGGGGAGTTTTTAAACGATTATAAAACGTGTTGTGGTATTGTAAAAAGGGAGAAAAGCTTGAATGGTGTGCTCATTAACGTTGACCTGAGCTTCCAAGTCATGGTGTTTTCCTTTTTTTCAGTGGTAAACGGAATTTCGTTTCCGTGACTTAACGACATTACCGGTAACAATCGCAAACGTGAAATCCTAGGGCCTGAAACCACTGAGGAGAAATGCTAGTTTGCAATTGTGATCGGAAATCGATTCAAATCTAGAATAACTACAATAAACGGTCGTCCATGGTAGGTCAAACTACTTAAGGGTCAGAACCGTTTGATTTATCGTAACTAACGCTGATACAATGTCATGGTAACACTCGGTAAAATGTAAAACAGATCATATGCATGTAACAAAGCATATGATCGATGATATTTATTGTATTTATAGTAATTTATACTTTTATCTAGTGAATAACTTGTTCTGTCGAGAAGAGTTGGGTTCATATACTCACAGGTGAGCAAAAAAAAAAGCAGGAATCGTCCTAGAACTCACTCTCTCGGGATAGTTTTGGAGGAAAATAGCAACAGGCAGGCAACAGGAATCTACCTGTGAGTTCCCTATGAGAGAAGATTGAAATACAGCTTAAAGCAGAAACCAATGCCGTTACCATAGAAGTGTCATACTGCAAGTGCAATTTTTTTTCTCCACGTAGATGAGTAAAAACGTCTGCCAAAAATAGAGCTGCTTTGAGTAAGAGTGCAGAGTTAGTTTTGACTGAAATTGTTTCAGAGTTCTGGCTTTTTTTATTGAAGTCTTGTTTTATAAACAAGTACTTTCGAATTATGTTTTAGCAATTTGTCGCTTGACAATTGACATATTAAACAACCAATAAACAATTTCATTTCGCTTCGATAAAAAATTTTTATAATTGTTATTCGAGGAACACTATCAAGAAAAGTCGAAAGAAACTTTTTCACCTTTGGGGTATCTGATGTTGATGAAGCAGCAGATGACCTTCCAGAGCTGATCTCAGCTGGACCATTGGATATGGCATTAACTATCTGTAAGAATGAATTAAAATCAACTGCTGTGAATGATAATTGTTCCTATTTTGTTGTTTTATTAACCTTTTCCAGAACTACTACTAAATAAATTCCTGTTTACACATCCTTACCATCAGATTCAGTGAGTCAATATCGGATTATCAACATCGTCTTTACTTTATGATGCTTATCATGCGCGAGGAGAACAAACCTTTTTGGAAACTATCCAATATGAAATTCACATGTCTTGGACCTTTTAAGCATATTAAGCAATTTTCTAACAAATATTAATAACAAAGGGGTTATATCGAATTTAAAATCGCACCTAAGTGAAATATTTTATATTTACAAGTAGAAATCAAATTACGTCCGCAAAATACAAAATACTGTAGAAGACCCAGATGCTGGGTCAACATTAGATATCAAGGACCAGTGATATGGAACTCTCTCGATATCTCACTTAAGTCCTCAAGCCTTTCAACATTCAAGTGCAAAATAAAAGAATTCTATGTTGACTAGTATTAAATATTTAGTTTACATACATGCAGCTTACAAACTTGCTCATCTACTCTCTCATTGTCACTTTTATGTTTCTGCTGTCTACCAGTCTTTTGGGGTTTTTTTCTTTTTGCTGTATATTTTGATTGTATAAATACTTCTATGTGTGTGTGTGTGTTTAGGTGCGTGTGCTGAGTGGTATGTTCCGACCCAACTTCATTCATTTTCAGTTCATCTTTTAAATAGTTTAGGTAGCCTTTGAACCTCTTGCTGTGAAGGAGAACAGCAGTCTGTATAAAGGCTTTCTTAACATGCCCAAGCACTATTACAATCTACTGGAAGAACAAGTATAACAAAATAGCTTTTGTGTAAATATTCACAAGTACTAGTAACCAGATAAACCGATACCCCGTATTCACTGAAGATATACAAATTATTCTCTTCTCTGAGATAAGATTTGATACAACAGCGAGTTTTAGTAAGAAAATACTCAATAAATGAAGAGACTCGGCAAGCGTTAGGGTAGAAGAGACAGATTATTTTTCTCTTAAATTTGCATAGGAACCAAATGAACCTTATCAGTTTTTTTCATTTCCTGGTAGCTACTTTCCAAAAATATCTAGAGGCGAATGCCAGTGACTCCCCTAGGAAAGTTTATTTCACCAAAATTTGACGCCCAGTTACGCAAACAATGTTAACTTTCTACAGTAGAACTACAAACTTAGTTTAATATTTCGAGCCAGATTTTGAAAGATACATTCACTTGCAACAATATAAAAAAAACTTAAAACATTGGTTGCTTCAAAGGTAACTGCGAACTACTAAAAGTTACAACATCTATCTTTTCAAGGAAACTACATACACGAAGCTCAAAGGGAAAATCAATACGGGTGTTGTTGCCAAATTGCATACACCTAACACTAAGCAAGTAAAATAGAATGATGGTCCTAATGCAGCTCAAGTTTCCATAAACATAAATTATTTCTTACCTCCTCAGCCAGTGACTCCTGCATCCTTGCTGTTTTGTCAGGTTTCAACATAGCCTTCTTTTCTGACAATATTAAATGTGGAGTTGTAGTCGATGTTTTCAACCTTCCCTTTGGTCGGTCAACAGACAGCGTTCCTGCTATAGGAAGTTCCTTCAGCTTTTTCGGAGTTTTTTGTACGTAATTTTGTACTTTTAGATTTGGCTTTCGCACAGGCTGTGGGATTTGAGTTCTCGTCTTACTGGTTTTCTGTCCATGTTTAAATGAGGTGGGTTTGCTGTTACGGTTCCTGCCAAACCAAGAGACAACGTATTGAATCATTGTCAGAGAGTTTACACCTCTGGTTGTTGAATTGGATATCGTCTGTGTATAAATACAACGTACCGTAAACGTACCGTAAAAGTACTTGGTAAAGTAAGGGTTAATTTTTCTGAAACTCGTATGGCTTGTTTGAAAGTATTAACCTGCTTTTGATTTGTATTGATACATTGTTACAGAGGTAGGTGCATAAAATAAACGCAAATTGAAAGACCACTTACGATTGTCCCGAGGTACTCAAGGAGTGAAAATCGTCAACTGTAAGCAAACAAACCAATCATGTTTACACGACGGAAGAAATGACAATGAGAAAGTAGTGCCTGGAAGCTTTAAAAAAAGAGAATGAAAAAATTAAAAGGTCGTGTTACATCATACTACTTATTGGGAAAAAGGAACAGAGGAATGTAGGTGATATTGAACCAACTCTCAAGCGCATTAACTTTCCCTTGCAAACCCTTAATGGACTATTTTACAAAATGTATACTTGAAATGTAAACTAAAACTGTCTGATGTAGTCCAAAATCTAAAATTTTTTATATTTTCCATAAGATTTTGAATGATTCTTAGCTTCTTGGAAAATTAACAAGGTAATTAGTAAGGCAAACACCGTTAGGAATTTCCACAGTATACAAAGAGTTGCAAGTTTACACCTGCTGACTGTTGCTTTTGCAATGTCTTGGTCCACGCCTGGACAACTTCAGGGGTAGATACTGTGAAGAGAACAAGGTAAAACAGTCTTTAGTTGCTAAGAACAACACATTAGACTTCCTACAACAGAAGGGGTGGGTGATCTTTTTAGTTCTTCTTGATACATATATAAGATCTTATCATAATTTTCATGAACGCATCAGACACTAACTGTCTAAGATTTTGTTTCGTCATACACAAGCATAGCTTTCCTTGTTTGCTTTGACATCTTGTTGGCCTTTTTCCCCTCAAAAATCACCTACATTGAGATCTTTCGGGGACAACTGTCTTGTTATCTATTTTTCGCAATATAAATTTAGTCAATATTTAAAAAAAACTTTTTTTAGAGCCAAAGAAAAGTTGTTTGATACACAAATATAACTTTACAAAGCTACATTTCTTAAAGAACAGAGCCTCCCTACTTGTTTGCCGTTTTGCGAATATTAAAACGGGATAAAAGAAATTAAAAGAAATCACTAGAAAACATGTGCTTTGATGGGTTTCGAACTGAACGAGTTTACCGACTTAGCAGTTTAAAGTAAAAGTCGTTGAGCTTCTTTTATCTATTTATTTTACCAGTCTTCAATACTTGAATATATTTCACTAGCACTGAAATCGCTTCATCTCACTCAAATGCGATATTGGTAAAATTGTTTCAATCAAACTTTTTTCAAAATTTGTTTCAACAGTTTTCTGTTTAAATCAGACCTGTTTCAGGAACAGGTGAACCAACTCAAGAACCCACTTCATATTCGATGTAAATAAGTAAATGTAGATACGAAAGATAGATAAAGTGTGGATTGCACTAGCGATTGCTGTCTATCATAATTACTGAACTTATCTTTTCATTTCATTGGACTTATTGTTTCTAGATCTACTTTGATGTTTTTACTACCATGTACATTTGGGACGAAATGTTCAAGGCTCCGAGTGAAGTCAGCTTAGTTTCATAACCTGATGGGAGGTTACCCTATTTTTAAACAGAAGTTTTACTAGTCTTTAAAAGACTAAAATAGAATCCAATGTGAATGGAAGGGAAGACTATGATGACTGTTATTGCAGAAGGTTATTTTTGTCCCTTAACTTCCTACACTGATGAATGCTCTAAATAGAAATGAGAAATCTCTGACAGAACGTATCGTCTCTCACCCCTGCTAAAAACAGTCAAAACACCGGTTTCCAGAACAGATGCAGGAATGCAGTACTATAACGTACCTGCACCAGCTGGCTGCTGTCGGAGGGTGTGGCTAAAGGACGTTATCCTCTCGGTGACAGGAGTATCAGCAGCAGTGAAGGAGACTGGAGGAGTGGCTGGCATTAAGCCTAAACCGTGTCTCTACAGAAAGATAGTGTGACAGTTGGTGTCAAAACCAAACTTAAAGAAAAAATAACATAAAAAAACAATCAAAGTAATCTGATAGTTTGAAGTGGAAATTATCTTACCACAGAGAAAGGATATGAAGACAGTCCCTGCTGCTCTAACTGTTTGTACAGCGGCAGTTGCAACTTTTCCACAGAGTCTCGCAGTTCTGTAAGTGTTTCTTGCTTAACAACGTTCCTGGAATATACAAAACTTTAAAAGTAAGATTAAACCAAGGGAAACAACAAATGTTATTCAATGCAAGCTGCTCACCGAGTCTTTGAATAAGTCAGTCACTCTTCTGGTTAGTATTTAGTGTCAATCCGTGAGAAAACTAAGCAGGTGATTGCACAAGTCTAATGACCTATTTTGCTGAGCTTTCCATAAAAGCATGACTTGGTTCCAAATTTATAGTAGCAAGTTATTTGGATCCAAATATCATTTGCTTGCAAGCAAGCTCCAGCCCCCTTGTTTTCATTTCCAATAGAAAAATTTCAACGGCTTAAGATATCAGTGCAAAAATGGCTTAAGTGATGGTTTGAAACCACCGTTCGTAAAACCCAAAAAATCCAATCGTTCGTATAACGTTCTAATGTCCACTGGTCAAATATTAAATAGCAAATGCGTGTTTCTCTTAGTCCAAATCGAATTTCCTTCCAAACATTATCAAAAGAAATTACTTTGACAAGCAAAGGAGAATCACTGACTGGGACAAAACACTTACCCCTTCCTGACTAAAAAATTTGTACAAGATATAACTGAGCCTTGGAAAAATTTTAACAATGTAGCTATTAAAGGATAAAAACTCCCCATTGTTTGGAAAAACATTGAAGATTGTCACTAAGGCCGTTTATGCGCTAATTTCTTCAGTAAATAGTCTTTTTTTACAAAGGAGCCTTTAAGAAAACTGAGATTGAAATCATCCTCTGATGAACTGTTTTAAGTGACGTGATTTTCATAATTGCATTTTCCATGGAAATTGAGATTACAAAAGCTGGTTTCTCTTTCAAATCTGTAAGATGGTCTTGAACATTTTGGACATGTGTATTAATTACAGTAACTCTAATTGAGCTGTGAGCTGCTGATAATGCTGTTGCCAAGCCCCCGACCACTGAACTATATATCTGCTCTGAACAGGTTGCTGAATAGCAGTGTGGGAGCATGCACGAATACATTTATGATGATGATAGTTATGTATTTTTGTATCTATGTGTGTGTATGTGTGTAGGCACGTGTGTATCTATGTGTGTGTATGTATGTTCGCACGCTCAGGGAATAAATGGTTCAAAGAGAAAACAGGCAAGATGGATCGAGAAATAAACGGCGAAGTGATTAGCAGTTTCCAAAAGAAAGGAGATACCAGTACTTAGGATGAAACTTTTGTTACAAGATTAGAAGCCATCGACAAAACCCCTCTTCAAACAACTTAAACTGCAAAGACTAAAGCTATCAATGTTAACACCTGCTTACCTAGGCAAGTATTATTAAGAATGATTTGCTAACCGTTGAGGAAGTGATTCGGACTGAGCAGAAACGCAAATCGGAAGTTCATGTTTGTAGCGTGAAGCAAAGGAGGGTTAGGTTTAAGGCCCCGAAAAACATGTACATCGCGAGAAAGATATCATTCATTCACGACAACCTTGTTACAGTCCTTGCAAGAGAATCTCTCCAGCTTCACGTGAATGAAGGAACTTCAAGCAATGCCTGAGCATTCAGTGCGTAGAACTTAGCGTTCTGTGCGCAGAGCAGAAATTTAGCCGACGAGTTCGTGATAACCCCTGCAAAGCTCTAATTCCTTGAAGCCTACATACTGACTCTTACATCAGAAGCAATTGAGTGAGTGGATGGAACTTCGAGTTCCTAGGAGCTATAATTAGAAACGATGCGTTCGACGTGCAGTGTTTACAATGAATATGCAAGAACTCACTAGCAGACAAACTTGTGAAATTCGTAACGATGCTCCTCTGCAGATTGCAGAAACAAGCACAGTTCTTCACTTAAGCTATCCAAATTCCTACCAAAAGGTGTTCATGATGCAACAGCCTAGGCGAAACCTTATGTTTCATTATTCAGAGAGCTTATGACTGCCAAGGTTCAGTCACTGTACAGCACAATTAGACAAGTCCTTGGTCCTCGACCGTTCACAATGATACTCGTGAAGTCAAAGATGGGTTCATCCTTATGAGCAAATTCTGTTAGATAATGGTGAAAAACAAGGAGATATACCAGCGCCAACCTTGATCTCCATTGACTTCGCAAATATGCATTCTTAAGCATTTCAAGGTCGCAACATTATCGTATACATTTGCAGTAGCAAACTTTTCAACCTTCATTGTATAAACAGCACAATGAAAACTTTTCAGTCTCTTGTCCAAGAATTTCTCTTCATAGATGATGCAGAACTCGTTGCTCATACAGAAGTAGACAAGCAGTTGATAATGGATATCTTCTCTTGAGCGTGGTTGGTATTCAGTGTAACTATCGACCATGTCTTGCAAAGGTAAAGGCAAAACGAAATGGTTTATGAGGAGGCTCTACCTGCACGTCCAACAAAACACACTTGACCTACATGTGGCTTAAAATGTAAATCTGCTGAACGTTTGACTGGGCATCGGTAACTTCAAACAATGGTAAGTTCAAGTGTCACATCTGCAAGCATACATTCAAGACTATAGCTTGGTTGAAAAGTCACATGCGTGCACATGGTGGTGCAGTGATCAAATTAAGAGATGGCATTCTTCTGATAAGAAGCTGCATTCGCTGTGTACGTATGTATGTATTTACCTATGTACTTCTGTACGTACGTACGTCATTACAATTTTAAAATACAGTTCAAACCTCACCTAAGAGCTTGCATGCTGTCCAAGTGAGACCGGTGGGTACGAAGGTATGATTCTACTTCTGGTATGTGCGCTGAAAAATCTGGAACTGAGTCTGAAATTTAACTTGGTTAGCGATGTGCTATTAAGAATGGATTATGTCTGTATGTAGGTTAAGCACGATAACATGATGAATGACTACTCCATGCAAGCTGGTACAATAACATGCATGGAAAAATCCAACTTGGTGTATGGAAATATCGAACATGGTGTATGGAAATATCGAACATGGTGTATGGAAATATCCAACACGAAACTCAAGGAATCACTCTGACATCCTACAGGCGGTAGTACACCTTTTGGTGTTGCCAGATGGCTTTTAGCAACCCTTTATTAGAATCACAAATTCGTGCTTCAACTGGAAGACTTGGAGTTATTATGCATGAATCAATTCCAAGAGCGCCATCCCGCCAAACCCCGAGTATCTGACACGTGTTAAGCTCGGGTAGGCGGGAATTCGACACTTATTCAGGTCCCGATCCCCCGGGAATTTGACACAAAAAACGTCGCAGCACCTTGTATATCCCAATAGTATGCGTCATTAGTCGAGAAGGCATTGTAAGGGGTTGTTTTAATTTTGTAGCCACGTGAATTCAGTGAAGTATAGAAACAAATATTAAGGGGATATGATACCTTAGTAAATGTATGAAAAAAGAATCAAAAAGGCTGTTTTGGGGGAGGGGGTATCTTTGATGTCCTGTTTCTCCATGGACTGGGTATGACATGCATTAATTATGTCAATGCTTAAAACAAACCTGGCAAGAACGCCGAAAACACCATGGTTTCTTCGAACAAAGCTCTGTGCATTTTACGAATGTTTCAGTGCAGCAATTTTGCCAATAAGCTGAACCCTGATAGTAACAAAACTCTCGAAAACACTCTTAAGTTTTTAAATTTAAAGTGTACCGATTCGTGCTCTTGGATTTTTTTGTCTTCAAAGTGACGATTTGCTTTGTTCCAAAGTGCGCTAAGCTCGTACCAAGATGAATGTAAACGTTGAGCTGCTTTATGAAAAATAGTAGAAATGACAGTTCAGGTTTCCTGAAATCGATCTGGATTTTGTCGCCTCAGCGCGGGGGAGGGGGCATTTGACTCCTAAGGGGGCGTCGACAAATCAAAAAAAAATTTTTTAACGTATAACGGACGTTAACATCCAGCCCCCTCCCCCCTTAACAACCACTCCATACATTTGTTGTAAAGTCAAATACAAACGAATAAATTGCAAAAATTATATACAGATATACCCAGATTTGGTGTCCAATTGTTAGTCCACTTATTCGATCTGAAATGATGTATTTCGAATGCTGCAACTCCGAGACCCTAACGTGGGAAGCTGCACATGAAAATGTCCACAGTATACCTCAAAAGCCTCTCTATACCACAGATCTCTTAGCTATCGCAATGCTCCAACAGTTGGATAGAGTGCGACAACTGCCTCATCTGGTACCATGTGCTATGTATTCCCGCTGGTCATGAGGAGCCAAACGGGGATGACGATCGTGATGAGAGTGATGTGCCTTACTGGAATTACCATGTTTGCTCATGATAAGATTTGTATTATACTTCCAAAATGTTTTGTGCTAGTTATGTTACAGGCTAACTTTTGTTTTGAAGGAAAAAAATGAAAAAAAATGAACAAGGCGATCGCTTGAGATCTCTGAGGCGTACCAGTTTTTGATAATGGCTCCAGTGAGATGCCGAAACGTCGTTCAATCATAATTAAATGTACCAAAATTTTTGTTGGCATAATTTAGTGTGAGTATTGTTTTTTTTTAAATTGTTAAAAGGTAACTGTCAAAAAATTCGACCTTAACGTCCACGCCTGGACCCCCTCCCCCCCTCAACGTCCATTGGACGTTAAATTTTTTTTTATTTGTCCACGCCCCCTAAGAAATCCCTAAGGAGAAGGGCATTTGACCAAAGAAAGGGGCCGCAAGGTGGGGAATTTGACCAAGAGGAATAAAAAAGCCAAATGCTCGCGGGGTGATGGGCACTCTTGGATTTGACTCATACATTATTTCTGTGATAATAGTGACATTGTTGACGATGATGTCATTGTTCACAACATGCTGCTGACACAAAACTTGTATTTAGAAGAAAACTATGCTTTGTACACTTAAAAAACTGGGTTGTATACACAATATTAAATTTTGACTTTGCTTAACTTACAACCGTTTTTAAAGATAACGGTTAAGGTAAAGCGACCTTATAGTAAACTCTGATAAACTTCTGGCCCTCAGTGCGAGCCTTACCCTTCTTCCTCTGTCAGTGCTCCGTTTTACGGATATAAGTTTCTCTTTTTATTCTTAAAACTGACTGGTCTACATCAAAATCAAAATGGGAAGTCGTAACATTTGGTTTATCGCACACTGTTATAGATTTTAATAGTGACCCTCAGTTCCAGGTTCTCTAGCTTAATAAACACAACCAAAGAAAGTGAACTAAAGATAGTTCGTTTACCTTGCCGTACTTGGTCCAGTAGAAGGGACATAGACAAATTCCAAAGCTGGATAAGACTAAACAATATAACGATAAAGCATTTTAGTTATATTGACATAACACTAAACCAAATTTTTCATGACTTGAAAACATCGTCTTTCATAATCATATTAGTTACAAATTTCAGAGTTGATCGAGACTAAACATTTGTGAGCATTCCGTATCGATTTCTGAAGATTTTCAAAAAATTTTCAAGTACTACCAAAAGCTTTCCGGAAACTTTTTAGATGTTTTATGAGGATTCTTACACATTTTCAAAATGTTTCTAAGATTTGCCAAAATTTTGAAAAACGGGTAAAGAATCTTTCACAAAGCATCTTTTGCATCTTTGGGATGTTTTTCAAGACTTCAGGATATTCCAAACACTTTTCTGTCAACTCAAAAACAATTTCAAAATTAAGGGAATGTTTGCCTAAATAACAAAAACAACATTACACGTACTGATTTTTCGTGTCAAAAACATGTTCTACTCGAAAAACTGAAATCATATACTTGCACTCTCATACAATCATTTTGTTATCTGCAATTATAATGTCATGTTTTTAAATGAAACATAACTGTCGAGGAAACGTCTTTTAACACAATACAGTGGAACCTCGATTTAACGAACACCTTGGTGTAACGAACAGTATTTTTCGACCCAGCAAAAGTTTTTTTAAATGTATGGAACAGAACTTCGATTTAACAAACTTTTCAATTTAACAAACCAATTTCGGCAGTCCAACTCAAACTTTACTTAAAATCTACCTCGATATAACGAACAGAGATCGCGTTAAGTGATAAATATTGTTGCAGACATAGCCATAGGCTTATCAAAGTAACACAGTTCAACAGTTACACTAGTCAATTCTTAAACAGAAAGTTTAGCCTTGTCCTTTTGGAAATGCCTAAAAGCAAATTTACCTGTTACTTCGATACAACGAACATTTTGGTTATTTTCATGCAAATGCGGAACCCAGAGGTTTTCCATTTAACGAACCCTTGTAGTTCGTTAAATCGAGGTTCCACTGTAGTTATACCAACATAGAAAAAGAACATAAATGCCATAAACGGACTGTGAAAAGCAACGGGAGGTTGACTCCATCACTTTGCAAACTCAAACCGATATAAAAACAAACAAAGATCACATCATGTTCAGACTTGGTGCTGCAGAGTGGTTCTCGAAACAGTAACCTGGCTGAGTAAGATGGTGGTGGTGTGGAGGAGAGGCGGGATTTGCAAAATGTCCAAACATTTTTTGAGCCATTTCCAAGAAGAATTTGGAGTTTTATTCCTTGTTGTTTGTGAGGGTTATTGGCAAAATTTTGCGCAGAAAAAAGTCAACAAATTTTTTTATGGATAATAAACATGTGTTGGTAGACTACCAAGTTCCAGGCAGATAATGGGAAAAGAAAACAGTTTAACGCAGTACATTAACATTGCTGCGATCAGCAGTTGACACACTCAGCAAGTTAGGTCTCACAACCTTGCCATGCATGCACATTATTCCTTTTACTGGCAAGGTTCCATACTTAGGTACAAGCATCCGAGTCGTAAACACAGACTTTTTAGATTCCGAAACGTTTGTTTCTACAAAGATTACTCATCAAAACGGCCAAGTGTAAAGTACCCTTTGAAGTAAAAAAGCAACAACGGAAGCCAACAACAAAAGGCAACGAAAGGTGGCAAAAGTGTAACATATGCGACACCAAGATGTGTATTGAAACTGTACAGACAACTCTGATGTTGCTGAAATAAAAGGTAGATGATCAGTAACTAATTATCAGTAGGATACCTTCAATAAGTGCCTTTCTACAATTGGTTTCGGCTCCATATTTAATCCTAAACCAATTGCACACTTAACAAAGCGACTGTTGCAGAACCTACCTTAACAAACTTAACTTTCCACTAACAAAAGTGTTTCCAATGGACCCCTGAAAGACGTAAACCAATAAAGACATACAATAAATATTGTTAAATGTCAATTACAGTAAATACAGTTATCTTGGTCACAACTTTCTATGATTTATAAAACACACCGAATTTGCAGCAAGAACAAGAATAAGAAACATTCTCCCCCATCTCATGTTTATGCTTAAATAATTATTAAACTAACCACATGTGACATCATCCACATTAACATGTTATCGCAAGGTCACGAAGTTCATTTCTTATTTTCCCATTTTACAAAAGAACCCTTCAAATTTGTTTCACTTTATTTTGATACAAGGAAGTACTTCCTTAAGAGGGTTTTGAGGATAATCAACTTCAGTATGGCAGCAACTTGTGATCTACGTACACGTACCGCCCAGTAAACAAACGTCTGCTAAAACTGCGAGTTCTAGTTTGCAAAACAATCTTTCTACCACTGTTGATTGTTTTTGTGTTCCAGGTTTTTGAACAACTGTGAAAAGGCGAACTGAAACCTAGTCGTAGTATTTCGAACGTGTGGTGATCTACTGTTAAAAATATGTTGACCAGTCTTGCACGTAAAACACTCAAAACTCAAGAATCAGTCCACCTAAATTATGACAAACGAGTTTTAAGGACGGAGGGCTTGGCGCAGTGATTAAGATCTCTGCTTCCCAACCCCAAGGTCCCAAGTTCGATTCCCGGCCTGGTCGAGGGTTGAATATTTGGGTGACATTCTTTCCCGCTAAAGTTCACTCAGCTTCCATCCACCAGCATACATGGACCGCTTTGAAGCAGCTGCCAGAGGCGCTTACATATGCTTTCGGTCCCCTGGGGGTAAATTGATCATTGTAAAGCGCCTTTACGCATGTCACACTTTACTTTAATAGCAAAAACAAATTTTGCCTTCTTGTAAGGGGTATCAGACATCTATTTGGATTTACCCCAATCCCAGTTCCTAAAGAAACAAGTTGTTAGAAGTGCGGCAAGTAACTTCAAACCAACTGGGCCTCAAGACCCATACCACAAGCAAACATAAAAGCCGGAGAAATTATTCTAACGAGCACCCGCGTTTCTGTCCTTGTAAAGGATCTAACATCTCATCCGACAAAGAATCATCCAACTCGGCATTTCTACCATATCAAACACTCAAAAAAGATAATACTACCAAGTGAGCTTTACTTGAACCCCACTGAAACCTAAACACCAAAGAAACGGGGATGCGATATGGACATTGGTTATACGTTGCATAAAATATTTAACAGAAACCAGGCTACAACTAAGCTATAGTTGCAGAACAAGGCATTACTCAGCACAGCAAACCAATACAGTCTATCGGCGTAAATAAAGACATAGCCACATAGAAGAAACCTGTCCGCTAGCGATGAAGTGCCCTTTATGAAAGCATTGGTCTGTCAGGCTACTGTAACGAAAGGACATTATACAAGAAGAGACATCCATCGGTTTCAACAAGAACTCTTTTAAATCACTGTATTCCAACCACGCGAGCTCATTTTGCAATGTAAACAAAAAAACAGTTAAAATCACAAAACAGTGTAAATCCAATGCTGAAAACACAGGTGATATTTATGCCTACAGTGCACTGAATAGTTGAGACGAGCTTGTCTGCACTTGCACACACAGAAAATGAACCTTCTATAAGCATTGAAACAGACAGTGGTATACGGTTTAAATATGTAAAGATGAGTCTTGTTGCTTTTTAAACATTCACCTTGCCTAACGTTTCAGTTTTATGGCCTTCTCCAAGGCGCAATGATAGTACGATTTTGTCTCAAAAAAATAAGGGATTTACAGGTAGTATATATGACGTTCATAAATCCAATTTCAATCTTATTATTGATACAGGGTTTCAAGTGACATACTTTAAAAATAAAGGGAAAAAATATTGTAGAATTTTGCACAGAAAACAACAGATATTTAACACTATCATTCGTTTTAACAGCATTTTCTTAATAAGTGTACGTTATACATAAACAAAGAAATGCCACTTCCATTCTTCTTATGTGCCCATTTTTAACCATCACTTAGGAAAGCCTATTTCAATACAATGTTACAACACAATGTTAAAGTTTAAAGGAACCTTTTCTGATTCTCTGAGCTAAAGGAAACAACTTCAATTTAAATATCACTATACTTGTTCAGAAAGAATAATCCTTGTGAGAATTTACAAAACACAATAACAATGTATTTTTGAGTCAAAATATCTGAATAAGCGACACTACTTGTGATTTAAACATACAGCTAGAGATTTGCAATCCTGTTGTACAGGCTAAGGTGACACGAAGATTTAGATGTTCCAACACACTGTCAAATCATAATATCTTCTTTGCTTAGCAAAACAATTACCCGAGTTTCTTTTATGTTCTTATCTAGTTCTCTTTTTACATGAGCATTCTTGGGTTTGTTCCATTAAGTGGAAATGCTTACCAGCCCTTGAACTACAGCAGCCCCATTGATACTGCTCTTCAGTGCCTCTGAAAGCCTGTTGTTAACTTCTTCATAGAGCACTCTGGATGTTTCTTGTTCTTTTTCTCTCTCAACAAAACTTATTAGAACTGCTTTTATCTAACTTCGATGCTTCCTATTCTCTTAGTTTCTCAGCATCTCTCCGTTTCCATGTTTCTTTACTGTTTGTTTTCAGTTTCTTGCTAATTCCTCTTTTCATAATCTCCGCGTGTCTCTTTGTGGTTTGTGATCTTTAACAGTAGGTTAACTATTAACGGTTCTTGCTTGAAGAAAGACATTGCAATACACTTGCATCGCCATGAGCTACAGAGAGAAGGCATTTGATGAGCGTCTGAAGAACGGATTACTTGAATTTACGTCAACCAACCTGCATAGATTTCTCTTGGAAAATACAGGGTTGCTACTGTTAACTGGTTGTGAAATTCAAGGACTTTTCCAGGACTTTCCAGGACCGATAAGAACAAATTCAAGAGCCTTCTGTACCAAAAAGACCAAGTTGTTTTGCAAGTTATTCAGCAATGAGCATAACAGGATTTGCTTCTTTGGAAAAATCCAGCCTCGATTTTTATTTTAGTACATTGTTATACTGAAGGTACTGTGCCCGAAAATAACAAAGAGATCAGTTTCATTATTTTTTAGGGTTAAAGGTGAAACTCTTGCCCATTCCAGGATTTCCAAGGACCATAACCCAAATTCAAGGACTTTCCAAGGCCTGGAATTTTCTTTGGTCAATTCAAGGACTTTCCAGGATTTTCAAGGACCGTGGCAACCCTGAAAATAGTTGCCCAGCAGTGGTTAGCTCTTTGTTCTGTTGTACAAACATCCCCAAAACAGTTTCTTTTTCAAAAAATGGTTGGCATTGTGACTGCTAAACTACGAATATCCTGTGCACGATGAGCACTCTTTCTGAGTCATGAATGCAAGAAAGTGGTATCTCTAATCTTAGACGATATCTACTGGTAGGTGCTCAGTCGGATACTCTGTGGTATTCACTCAGAAGTTTCCCACAGTGATCTTCAGTTGGTCACAGGATAGCTCAGTAGCGACAAAGCAAGTATTCTCGCCAAACTGCATCAGCAAAATGGGAAGCTGGTTATCTCTCTTTGCAATCTCTACAGCAAGCTGGCGTTTCCCAGCTTTGTCTTCCAGGACTGGCCTTTTGGGGAAGCGAACCCTCATTCGTTTCGGCAACTCACACATGACATCAGGCTATAAACGAATCAGTGGCCCCACATTTTGAAAGAATCACAGTTCTAACCGTCAAAAACATTTTGTTCCACAGACAACAAAAAAGCCAAATTAGCTTGGATAAACTTGCCTTTTAACTTCTTACATGGGTGCTTATACAGGTCAATTTTACAAGGTTTTTAAAGTCCTTTTTCTTAAGCAGTTCTTTTGCCCTTCTTTCACAAACTATTTCTTGATTGCTTTCGATTTCACAGTTCTGTCCAGAGCAAGAATTGGTGCAAGCCAGCAGCATCGTACATGGCCAATAAATTAGTCGCAATCAATTTGAACAGATGCAACCTGCCATGTGGGAAGGGGAACTCTTCATCCAACAGAGAAGATCTGTGGCTTGTTCCTCAGATTCCTCTCAATATAAATAAATACCTACAAAAAACATTATGTACAACGTGTATGTTGTAAGGGACAAATGGCAAAAGACCAGGAAGTCCTTCATCGAAAAAAATAATGGCCGTACCAAACTCCATAACTAATGTTTGGTTCATTCAATGACAAATTTTTTATCAAGCCTGAGAGCAGTAGCTGATAGCCAGGTTCTTTGGAGTGCCCACATCACTGCAGTCTTGGTATGACCAGAGAAATTAGATTCTGCAAGAATATAACAATGACCCATTCTTCTCTTATCACCAATAACGGAAGATCATGTAACACTGCCTCTGACCTTGCGAAATCCCGGCCCATCATGTTGAATGGTGTATCAATTCCCTGACTGAGAAATACCTTGGCACTCTTTCTGTCTAAAGTACAATCCTAATTCATCAGATATCATGTAAAAAAATTTTGTTCTGATCATTGTAAAGGTTTCAGACATAAGCCCTGAGAATGTCTTATGCGACAACTGTGTGTACCATCTGATAATGAAAATGGTTAGTTGGTTGCAGCAGGTTTAATGGCCAGAACTGCCTCAGCTATTGCGACTTTCTCTTGCTGTGACTTACTTTGGACGGGTACATTAACAGGTGACCAATCTTTTCCTTTGTTAATACTCTTGAGTAAGAGTATTGCCTAACGCATTAGAGTTTGACAAAACTTGGGTTTAGACTTTACCTTGTGGTCCTTTTAGCACGCTGCGGTATTTGGGGCTTCAAGGGGCACAATTATCATTTCTATTATTTTAATAAATCTTGGCAGAGATATATGGATTACAAGGTATTTTGAAAATTTATTTATTTATTTATTTATCAACTATTTTTATACAGGACCACCCAGTTCAGCTAAAAGCTGGTTTAAATGGAGG
>JAOBRG010311091.1:0-15630 GCA_027574985.1 Umimayanthus nakama
CCCCCCCCCCCCCCCCCCCCTGTACTTTTTGACCAGCCCCTAAGATGTTTAACCGTCATGCGATTTTCTTCTGGTCTGAAAAGGGGTCTCTGTTATAGCAGTTTGGTATTGGAAAGGGGAAAGAAAATCGACTTCTTCGATTCTGAAATAGGGTCAGTGTTTGAATGGTTGAGCGGCACACCCCATTCCCTCAGGCAAAGTCAGCGAGCAACACCGCCCTCATAGTGCCTATAAAGACGGATGAAGACGTAAAGCGCTAGCCGGATTTTTGGTCAACTTGCAACAAACGTTTTGACTGACCAATGAACCATACTTTAATACCAGCTATTTTTTTGAAGCGGTTGCACCGCTTAAAAGAGGAAAGTGACTGAAATTTCGTTTTGATACGAACTAAAATCGATAAAACTAATTCGGTCATAGATAGCTTAAACAGCTGAAGCTGACTCGAAAAACGGAAATTACCTGTATAAAGCCATATCTTTCGGGTCCAAGTCTCCGTTCCGGAATCCTAAAATTCCTTTTTTCAACTTGAAAAAGCACTCTTCTCTTAGCAGCGTAAAGTATGTGTGAAGATATTGACCGACAGAATCGTACTTCCTTTCGTCCTCAGTTCCTTGACGAACTTTTGGCAAATGGTCTGTTTTGGTATATCCTGAAAGTTTAGATGAGAAAGTAAAAGATCTACAGGCAAATTGCAAAACTTTGTCTATAAATTGTAAGACGACATTTGCTTATATGTAATTTCTTTGGCTGGTAAATGTATATAATAGTCCGGGAAACGGACAAAGAATTCCATTTAGAAATGTCTTTAAACTATGACAGCACCGAGGAGTCCAGATTTGTAGTCCGGTAACGTTTTAAGCAAATGCACGGGATTTTTCGTTTGATAGCAAAATCTTCGCACCACTGATGCAAGTGAGATGCCTTCGGCCGATATAAGTTCAAGTTTGTTTTAACAAAAAGCTTCTTGAAATCACAAATTAAGAACATAGATTTCTCGGTTTTACTTTAAAACTTACCCTTACTAAATAACCAATGCTGACAATCGAAAAGGCATTTTGACGCGTTGTTGTTTTCACAGGAAGCTCAGGCAAATTTAGGCTGCCCCATCTAGTCAGTAAATAGGACAACCGGTCGCATATCCTCTTGACCAAATCTGACAATTGTAATTGAAATGTAAACAACAACAACAACAACGACAAATTCGGCCTTGCTTTGTACGGTGCTATTTTAACCAAAAACGAAAGGCGAGGGGTCAATAAAGCTGCATTTCTGACTCTTGTTTAACAGTTCAAACTGTTTAAGTCAGTTTCTCAAGGTTCTCTATTCAGCTCAGTAGGACACATGCAGAAAGCCTGTATTGTTCGTAACCTGGAGATTGTAGAACGGTAGGCAAGAGCAGAAACACAATGAACAAAAGTCAAAAGGCTTAGTAAAAAGGGCAAATTACAATCAAGAACTTACTATAGCTTTGTATTTCCTTTGGCAGGGGGATCAGAGGCATCTTATTCCATGGAAGAGAGGATGGGTCGTTCACGTCAAAAGCTTTAGGCACTTTTGAAGCTAAAGAAGTACAAAGTTTGATTAGGAACTCTTCGTTGGATCGCACTCCAGTCTTGAAACTTTCAGACTCCGGGCTACTGCTTCTGCTGTACGGTAGCAGCTGCTGAGCTAGCGGTAGCACTGCAAGACCACACTCTGGGTGTGTTTTGGTTACGTGATGAAGGAAGCCCCTGGCCAGCTCTATCAGTTGGGTTCTGAAAACGATATATGCACTGCGTTTGAGCTCCAAAAATAAACAAAACCTAGTTTTTAGCATGCATAACGCTGTCGCTGCTCCTGCTCTGTGGAATACTTTGCCGCTTGATGTCAAAACAGTCCCTCAGTTGCCTTGTTCGATCAAAAACCAAAAACAATCCATTTTAAGGACGCCTTCCATTAAGACTATACATTTAAATTTAGATTTAGATTACTTTTATTTTTAAGTGAGTAATTTTTAAATTATCTTGAAAGCAGCGCTTCTGAACTTTCGGAAGAGGCGCTATAAATCGTTTATTATTATTATAATTAGTACTAGATTATTTTCATAAATATTATTCATGTTATTTTTATTGTTATGATTATTATAATTATTTTTGTTATTATCACAAGGAAAACCCTCACTAGCACAACATTTCGTTCGTTCGTGTTCGTGGATCCTTACTTCAATACCATTAAGATCAAGCTTTGGTATGTAAGCAGTTATACCCTTCATAACAACGACCAAGTTTTATTTAAGAACTGTTGCTATGACAACGGCCGTTTCACAACACGAACAAGTCTGCCACATTTGCCGCCGTCCTGGAGTTTTAAAAATATATGTTTTCAGCAAAACTGCAGTAAGTTTTCTAGAAATTAGTGAAAAACACGTGTTAACTGCCTCAAATAGAAATATAGTTAAGAATAAAGTGGAAAACAACAAGTTAGAACAAGTTTGTCAAAAAGTTACAGTTTTTTGTTAAAACTTTAGTTTGCATAACAAACTTCGCATAATTTTAAAGGATGACGTCAAAAACTTAACGTCAAAGGATGTGTTCATATTTTGACTACAAGAACTGAAAGTTCCTTTTTGATAGCATCAAAGCTTCAATTTTAGGCCGGAAAACCGCCCTAACCGCCCCTGTGATACTCCAGGGTTAAGTATACAGCACAAGTTTTTTGCGTACAAGTTTTCAAATAAAGCTATACCTTTTCAGTTTTGGAAGTTTGCCCGCGTTATCAATGAAATGCTTCAAGGTGCTTGTTAGAAATGTTGACTCGACAAATGGCCTGAACAACTTTTCCAAACTTGTTTTATACGAATGTTCCGTGCAGGTGTCCATAATTTTGCCACATAAGAGTAGAACCTTTTCGGTAACTTGCGTGCTCCCTTTAATTGTCTCTTCGCAGCAGCGTTCGGAGACAATGTGGCTCCAAACTGCAAAACAGCTTTCAACAAAACAAGAATACATTAATTGACTTGATATGATAGAACTAGAAAGGAGAGGATGGAGTTAACAAACAAATTCGTGTCCTCTTGATGTTCTAATATGTACAGTGACTTGAATTTATAGTAAAGATAATGTCGATAGGAATCTTGAGAGAATCAAAGCTACTTAAAAATAGCAGATGCTAATCGAGTTAAGCAGCTGTGGTCAGACAAGGCTGTTAAGATTTTAATATTCGATATATAAATGAAAGATGCGAGGGCAGGCAAACAGATGATACAGTCAGAAATAATACAGAGACAAAATTAATACAAATACAACATAAGTACAAATTGGGCATATAAATCCTTTGTATATGTAAACAACAAAGAGCAAAGAGCATCAGATATTCAGGTATAAGTATTCAAGAGATTGTTTGTTACTAGTTTCTTAAATTGATTGCGTCTTTTACATTAAGTTAAGTTAAGCTTGGGAAGACAAATATGAAAAAAATACACGTTGTTTATTAAACAGAAGAACAAAATACTGTTGCCAAAGCTGCCAAAGCAAAGTTTTTATTTTGCAAGATGGGTTACGTGTACACTGAATGAATTTCTGACAATAGGTTTTACGTCAAAGTCGCCTAAGAGACTGGCCTTAGGGCCGCCTATTTGGTGGCGACTAGACGGTTCTGTGTTAAGTTAAACTTTTGAACATTTTTAACAAGGAAAAATTTCAATATTAAAATATCCAAGAAAGATGAACTTTCACAATGATGGTGTCAGAAGCTAACTAGTTAACCTAAACCAGAGTTGGAGTATGGTTCAAGAGGAAGCAGATAACACGGCGAATGATCGTGGGAATTGTCTCACTTGAAACCTCCAGGAAAACTTGAGTTGGATGGGCCAAACTTGACGATCTCTTGGAAGCGATTGCGACAGAAGATTGAGCAATATTTGGAATTGGCTTTAACGGACAAGAGCGATGATACTTAGGTAAAACTCTACCCATATGTAGTTGGGAAAAAAGGTCGGGAAATTTAAGACACAAGTGATCAATACCTTTAGACATGCCTATTTCTGCTGCACGCTTACACGTCATTAGAGCACAAAGTGAATCCGACAATAGCTTTTGTCTCTTGATCTGTGTCCTTCAGGAAGGGTGGCCCGAAGTAAGAAATGAAGTGTCGCAAGCCGCATGTCCGTACTTTAATGTTCGTGCTGAGCTCGCAGTTCAATAATCATTGTTTTTGTATGAGTTTGTTTGTCCAAGTTACTTAGAAAGGATGTGGTTGAGCGAATTACGAATTTACTCATCTTATATTGGAGCTAAAGAATGTATGTGATACAGAGAGAGTATCTTTACTGGCCCGGAATAAGTGCAGAGATAAAGAATACTGGTTTCATGAACATTGTGACCTATGCCGACCGATCGCGCGACCACAGACAGTCAGAGAAACGCTGTGTTCACGTGAGGAACCAGAACGCCCTTGAAGTGGCGGTAGACTTTTTTGAGTTCAACAGTCGGAGCTACGTGATCAGTATGAACTATATCTCTAGTTTCAGGGAGGTAGATTCGGTAAAAAGGAAAAGACTGTTTATGCAATCTAAAAGTTCAAAATACAGTTTGCACGCTAGGGGATTCCAGATGTATATGACTCTGAGAATTGACCCAGAGTTTCAATCAGCAGAGTACCCTAGATTTAGCAAAGAATGGAAAATCGAATTCACAACATCATCGCCGACTTATCAAAGTCGAGAATGCAGTGCATATCAGCGAATCGTATCTTGAGAAAAGCCAAGAGGGCCGGGTCAGATGTCTATCTGGCTCTTTTAGACTGTTGAAACACTCGAACCCTTGGTCTTAACACAAGTCCTGTGCAGAGACTTATGGGTAGGAAAAAAAAGACTCTACTTAAAATTAACAATTATTCCACGAGCTCGAATCGTACATGAGCTGATTGCCAACGAGGCGCGGAGCGTCGAGTGGAATAATTGTTTTGTTACATGCAAATCATCAATCAACATTCTTTTCAATAGTCGAATGATACTGTATTCCGGCAAGTTTATTTGTGAGTTGTGTTCATGTTTGAGTTCGTTAAACAAACACCGGACGGAGTTTTGTATGAATGTTTCAATGTTTGTTTCAAATTTATAATTGCTTGAAACATTTCTTCATTTCCGTAAACGTACCGATAAGAACCTTGACTCCATTTTTGTTTGCTTTTATGGTGTTTCCTGGTGTGGCTTTTTTGAGTAAAGCCACAATTTCTTACTTTGTCGGCTCGGCAAGCCTCGCCGCCATCTTGAATTTTGCTACATAAAGGATATGAGCTGAGATCCTAGTTGTGCAGGAGCCAATCAGAGAGCTCCGTTGCCGTTATCTAGTGAATTGTGTTCATAATAAATACCAATGGACTGTTGGAGGCAGAAGTTTTACCAGACCAACATTCACAGCTGATGGCCAACAAAGCTCGTAAGGCCATATACGACAAACCAGGGTGAAAGGACTTGCCGGAATCGAACAGAGGAGATGTAGTGTGGGTACGACTCAATCACAAACAGCGGAACAAAGATCTACCCAGAGCTGAAGTCTAATCAAGAGTTGCTACAAGGTTAAATGATGTATTAACTGAGAATGATAGGGTTTTTAGAAGAGGTATAGGATTGATCTGAGGAAGACACCAGAAGAAACAGCCCACATGAAGCATCAGAGAAGCACAAGATCAACCGCTGGTGATGACAAACCAACTACCTGATTGATGTGAGAGAGCTACAGCAGCTCAGCCAATCAGAGGGGATGATCTTCTGTGTCCACATCAGTTAATCAAGCGAGCTTCACAACTGGCAATGCAGAGGCCTCGCAATCCGGTTCAGCGGCCGCTGAGATACCAACACCTCAGACTCGGTCTGGCAGAATATTTAAGCGCCCCAGTCGTTTGAAGGACTATGTCTGAGTTTCGACTCTTTTGTTTATATTGCATATGCTGGTTTTAACATATGCTGTTTTTAAAGACTTTGTCATTTGTGACTTGGCCGCAACTGGTCATTTTTTTTAGCAATTTTTAACTGTTTGTTTTGTTCAATCGCAAAGGAGGAAAGATGTGATAGCTTTTACGTCATAAGACACGTGAGAGACTAGCCTCGTGTGTGTTTCAATAGGGCTGTCATCCTTGCGGGGAAAAGACGGTTCTGTGTTCAATTAGACTGTAAACAAATTAAACTCACTTCTTTTTCAAAAACGGTTTATACTGATATCATTTCAATAAATGTTAATAATGTTGAAACTTAATTCATTTTGGTCATTGGCTTTAAATCAAAATTTAGTAATAATAGTTTCACTGGTCAATCGTATGAAATCAGACAGCAAAAAAAAGTGATTGTCATATGCAAAGCAACAGTGCTTCTTTGTGATGTCATCGCTTACCTATTTAGAATTACGTGTATTTTACCAAAATATGCATCATGGACTAGCTTACGCCACTGGTCAGTAGTGTTGATGTCACACTCGGCTGTTTTTCATAGTAAACTACTGCAGAAAACAACTAAACTAATCTTTAGAACGGATGGAAAGAAATTTTTGGCTAAAGAGCTCCTAGTACTCTGAACAAAACCTTTATAACATGACAATACCCAGACAGTTCACAGAGCGCTGATATTTTTATAGCAGCACAAGTTGATGTTGTTGTGTTGTTAAAACTTTCCATATTTTCAATCCTTTAGTCGTCGTGGTTTTTACTTTGTTGCATTTCGGCCGGTAAAGTCCAATTGTACTTCTTAGTTAGTGCCCTACGAACTCACAGGACAGCAATGAAGTATTTCCTGTCAAAACTATCACTGATAATCACCAATCATACTAGAGTAGAGGTTGGGAAACCAAATAGATCCTCGCTGAAGAATTTGCTTCAAACTCGACAACAGTTTAAACATTGTCTTGCGAATCGAATAGCTCAGTTACTAAAGGTGTTTTCTTCTGAACTTACACATGTACTACTATATATTGAAGGGTTTAATGATGACTTGTTAACCGTCAGTCTGTTTAGTTGTTTTTTTTTCTGTTTTTTTTCAATTATGCCCTGATACCCTGTACTCTCCTAATATTTGAAACTTTAAACCTTAAAAAATGCGTCTCACTTGGAACGCTTGTTACTATAATGAAAAGCAGGTATTGAATGCTTACTGTAGTAAAGGTTGGCTTAAGTATGACCTGACTAGTAAAGGAAATTATTTGTGTCTTCTCCTATCCCGGGCACCCAACCTTTTTTCGTCTATCCCTGATGAGGCCCCTACAATGTTTTTATCCTGGATAGAGTTAACTTCATCAATGTTTGTTTTTAAAAGTACTTACAAGTACCTCAATATTGTACTCAGTGCCACCGCAGACCCTTCTGTGCGGTCAGTATCAAAAATCCTTTGAAGAAAATTGTCTGTTTCTTCTTCCGTTAGACCAACACAGCTGTTGAATAGCGAGATGGACGATTTTGTCAATAAGTTTGCCTAATTACTGCCAAAGCTGTTTCTAAATACTCATAACCATATCCCCATTTTGTCACCAGTTTAGTATACAAATATCTTATAAATAAATATATATATATATATATATATGTATATACATTTACTGCACTGATGAGGCCCAGAAGGCCGAAACAGTACTGTCTGGATGATGCTACTTAATTGACCTCAAATGTAACTAATACCATTAAATTATATGTCAGGATCATTCTACTGTTTAATCCACAAGATGATAAAAATTAGTACCACTCTCCCCTCCTTTCCCCGAACTCACGCATGCGCTGCACGTCTCTCTGGTTCTGTTGTCAGGCTTCGTTAAAATCTTTTTCCCAGCTGAAACTCATCTCAAACTTATAATTGCGTTGAAAATAGCGTGATCGAGGTGTTAGGTAAACCAGTGATGCCGCTAGAGATCTGTTGAAATTTCGTAAAAAGATGGCAAAAAAGGAAATAAAAACAAAATAGTCAAACTAAATCACTTCTTTGTAGCAAATGTCTACTGATCTAAGCGAACGAAAGCAACATACAGAATCGAAACTGTTTCAACTGAGGTCAAAACAAAAAGCACTATGACAAGAACTTCAAGAGTGAGCTTGGAACGAAGTTAAACATCAAGTAATTTAAGTCGAACGCACAACACTAGAGACCCCTTTCTAGATGCAGTGCAATAAAAACACCGTCCACCGCCTGCAAGCAGGCTAAGCGGCACCCACTCAACAAGTTCAATATTAGCTACCTTTTCAGTGAGATGTTGACGACTTTTCTTTCCTTCGCGTCACTGGCTAGTCGCACGCTTATCATATCACCAATTTTCAGCCCAACTCCAAATAGTCCTAGAAAATCATGCTGCGACGTTTTAATCACAATTTCGTTGTCTTCGTCTGATCGTTGGTTCGTGTTCGGGTCTGTTGGCACAACCAGCAGCGACAAGTACCTTGGCGATCTTCGCAACACGACCCCCTGAACCTCTTCACTGCATCCTTCCTCTAGCCAGTTCTTCTTCCCAGGAACTTGCCGTGTGTTTTGCTCGCCTTCCAGATTTTCAAGCAAATCTTGGTCTGAGCACCACCCTTGTTTCTTTGCAATATAATTGTTTAACTCCCTGCGAATTTCTGGTTCTGTGATCTTCGCACATTGCTTCTTCCAATCACTGAGAAAAGTTCTAGTCAGCTGCAACCGGTGATTGTATGTGGGACTTCTTCGAGGAAGAGAAAGCATTCTGTCAAATGAGCCAGGCTTTCGAACGTGGTTTAGTATCTTTCGACATTCCCAATCAATGGGAGAAAAGGTTAGCCCGTCGCACAAGCTTCTCAAGAGTTCGCGTACAATTTTTTCATTTTCATCTTCATCAACGCTTGCGCCTTCCATTGCCATCGAATCCGTTTTTGCCGACTCTCGACAACCGAAATAATTCTCTCTAATTGGAAGTCGGTTTACTTACCATAGACTCAGTTGATTCTTGTGAAATAATCGGCTTAATCTGTGTCGCACTCTGTTTCAATTGTGAAAATTTTGTCAAGATCGAACATTACCGGGAAAAAACCCAGTTAACTCCTTCCGGGAATTGTTTTGCATATTTTATGAGGTTTCACGCATGGGTAATAATTTATACAAAAATTTACTTTTCCACTGCAAACACTTGTTATGCGTTGTTTTGCAATAGATAAAGTCCACTACCCGCTATGAAAGCTGAAACAAACTCAAATGTTGCATAGCAGAGTATCCTTTAAAATTCTGAATAGGTGTACGCGACAATAAACCGTTCCAGACTGCCAATATAAAGTATGTTATTGTTGCATTGTGAACGTAGCCATCACCCGAAACTATATATAGGCACTGCAGGTCAAATTAATTAAGGTTTAAATTGACAGCAGTTCGCCAGTCAAGTAATATAGTTATAGAGTTCGTTTCAAAGTCTTTGCAGTCGAAATCGTACAACTTTCCTTGCATAAAGTTATACATAACAATATTCGGGGAATTTTTTGCATGTCCGTTCTTATGTTTTCAAGTTCCGGTAATTCCCGATACTCCGTTTCTAATTCCGGGAATTTTCCCACGTTGCGTCAGTGGCAGAGATAAAGACTATTATAATATGTTGTTTTCATTTGGCCGATGGAACGTATCTTTAAAGGTATTACTGCGGAAGCTGTCGGTTTCGTGAGACCTCTATTTCAGGTATGTATATGTAAGCTTGCCAACAAGTTTGAACCCACTTAAAACTTTTCTTCCGTTAAAGTCAGTTAAATCATTTTTCACCCTCATTTACATTGTATAAATCTTTGAATAAGAATCAGAATAGGTTTCATTGACCTTTAGAACTTAATACAAGCAGAAAATTTACGTTATGAATGTAACTCCTACATATACTTTAATTTACTTGGATTTTCATCGCTTTATATGACCTGCCCATGTAAAGGACTCAGAAGGCACCAGATACAAACAGGCTTTTCTCTTGACTAGATAGACGACATCCATATCTTGCTCTCCTTCAAGTTACCACTCTTTCCGCCGGCACTCAACACAATTGCCAACTCGTTGGATCAATTCAAATGGATCGATCAGGTCAGTTGATGTCTATACTAACAGAACGTCGTTGTTCTTGGTGGTCCAGTTCATAACTATAAGTTGTTAAATTAGTAAGATATACTTTAATAACTAGATGTTTATTCATTCAAGCATTCAAGCATGCTTTCTTTCATCTATTCATTAGTTCATTCATTTAGTTCTTTCATTCACTTATTCATTCAAGGGCCACATGTATTTTTCGAAGGAAGGTCTATCTTCTAACGAAGCGCATTGTGCGTTTGTAGAACATTTGAATTTAACCGTCTGCAACAGAGTTTTCCACTCCATGTACCCAAGCTTTTAATACCAAGATGAGGAAGATGAGGAATTAGGTGACCATCAGGATGATGACAGTGTTGGTAATGAAGAAGAAGAGGATGATAATACAGAGAAAAATGTGGAGGAGGAGGAGGATGAAGGTTTATATAGCGACACTAATCGCGTTTGCCATCGAGATCGTGTAAGGATTTTACTCAACCTAGCTCGTCCCCAGGGCCTTCTGGGTGCTTCTAAAAATGGCGGGTCGCTCCACAGAAGACCCTGGCAAACAGCAGGTTACCTTGGATGTTATAACTAATTCAAAATGGCGTCCGAATAAGAGGTCTCTTTGGAGCTCTTTGGAGAAATGGGAAGAGTATATCACCGTAATTTATGGATGTGAATCAAGAGGGAATCAAGCTGAAAACACTACGGTGAGATGATCCGTCATCCGGTTAGCAATTGTGAGAGTCTTTTTACCGTATTATTTGGATCCGCAGATGTACGCACAGGCGGCCCAAGCTTACAGCTTGTATTTTGTATGGAACTTCGGGAGCGAGCGATTTATAAGAATTTGTTTTGGAATTTACCAGATATTTCAAAATGGTAGATCATGTGCAGAAAAGTTAACAACAAAAATAACCTACCTCAACGTGAGATTATCGTTGCGTCTTGTGCGTAGTTTGAGGACGATTTGAGGCCGTTTAGGCAATTTCCCCGTTCTCCCTTGGAACGAAGTGGAAGGCCGGTGACTTCGCTCCATTTTGCAGCGAACCAACTTCACAAAACACTCTCTCTCATCACGATGGGAAGTAACGAATCATCATAAAAATCACATTTCCATGATGCTAGGTATATTCTCCTTCATACGAAACCTCCAAGGTGACCACACGACCATTTTCTGTTGTAGAAAACTTGAATAATATTCCACCATACGGCAATCCCACAGGCGTTAACCGAGTTCGACGTCTACGGCTGCATGAAACCCTCGAGGACCACGTTCCACTCTGCGTTCTTATTGGTCAGTTCAAATTCATGCCACGCGCAAACAATTGTGGTCATCGAGAACCTTACAAAACAATAGACTTTTAAAATTGCAGAGTACAACCACTTCAGGTGGGAATGCATGCAACCACCTGGCCACTTTTCCGCCGTCGTCTTTAGAAACAGAACGTGAAAAACTCGAATTTTGAGTTTTGTAGAAAACGTGAACTTCAGAGGGTTATAGTACGAATCATTTCAATCCTGACGCAACTTTAAAAACAAAACTTCTAATTGTTTTATACTCTTGCACCTTCAGGCAAAACAAAAGCAGAAACACACAAGTTTTACAAATAAGAAAAAGAGAAAACTGAAAGTTAAAATTCAGCAGCCGTTTCGTTCATTATGTTTACTATAATACTGTGACAAATGTTCATCTCAGGGGACGGAGGTAAGGCCGTATATATGCCCCTTCCCTATCGTTGGCAGTCAATTGCTTGCGCGTTGCATGAATTCGAACTGACCAATAAGAGCGTAGAGTGGAACGTGGTCCTCGAGGGTTTCATACAGTCGTAGACGCCGAACTCGGTTAACGCCTGTTGGTTTTTTGTTCACCTGTTTTTAAAAGATGTAGCATGACTGTCTTTTTAATACTTATATCGAGTCAAAAATGATACTGGTATGATTATAACAAATATTGAAGCCATAAATTTCCAGCTTTCCTTTACTATTTTTAAACCAAAAACATCAAACAATATTGTTTTTGATGAGGATAAGAGCCTTAACTTAAACTATTCAGGGTGATACCAAGGGTGAATCTATCAAGGGGAAGAATAAAAATTGTATTTGAAATCCTCAAAAATCTGATATGTTCTCACATTTCTTTATAGAAATGTGGATTAAACTGAAATGTAATTCAGATACTAGTGTTTGCAGTTTATTACACGCTTTTTTTATAAGATCCAGTAAATTTTGGCAAAACCTGGCTTGTTATTCTTAAGTTTTTGCACAATTTGAACCTCAATCGTTCTTAAATGTTTCTTGTTTCCATTATACACTTCAGCACTGTCATAAAGTTTTAGTTTAGTTTTTAAAAACATGTGCGGCACCGTTTTGTTTTTCTTGTCTGCTCACTCGGTGTTTCTTGTAGCTGCAGAAAAACCTGCAAGGATATGTTTCGTGCAGTGACGTGATGTGTTATCTTTTTTTTGTAAAAACTTTCGGTTACACTTGTTTCTGAAGTCAAGCCTTAATTTTTCTTAGCTTGTTCTTTATTTTTGGGCAAATTTGAGCCTCCTATTTCTTTAAAAATATAACAGTGTTCTTATAAAAAGCGTGAACTGCCTGTAGTGTTGCGTACCGTACATGTATTATGGTTTAGACTTCAAGCATTTTTCGGCCGGATTTACCTTTGATAGCGATATACGGAGTAAGGAAGTCTTAGTTTATTTAGTTTATAAGTATTAAAGTCTAGGGTTTCGTCGGTAGAGTTTCTTTTATGTGTTACATTTAAGGTGGCTCGAAATAGTTTCTTGACGTGCGCAGCCTGGGCTGCTGATTGCGCGTGTTCGCGCGAGCGCACAAGGCTTACGCAGGTACAAATATCCAGCTGATCTGGCTCCATGACGTCACGGGAAAAACCTGTTATCATCGCACCCGACTCTCGCTGAAATTTAACAAGCTTTTGAATGCAAGATTGAGCCGAATCAACCGTAAATAAACCGAAATAAACAACAACCGACACGGTAGCCATATTTGTTTGTTCTCGTGAACTTTGATCGCGCACAGAAAAGCATGCTTTAGAGACTGGCAATGACAACAAATTTTTCCCGCTTTCTCGCACCTGATTGGCTAGTTTCATAGTTTCAGATCAGCTGGATATCGATCTTGAAAATTTTGAAAAATTTAGAATTCAATCGAAAATATCCTTGAAAGTTGACGGTGAAAACTTGTAAAATTCGACACAATGCTAAAGAATGGACAGAGTATTCTGTTTTAATCGCAAGAAAAACTTCTGTCAGAAGCAAAACCTAAAGAACGGGAAAACCGTGTAATTCAAAATTTCTCTAAAACATTCTTGCAAAATTTTTTACTGTTTCAAGCCACCTTAATATACTGAAGCATCATTAAAAATGATTTAGATTAAAAAGAAATATAAAAACCTATATTACCATAAATATCTGCTATAAAACAACTTGAATACACACGTATTTATTTATTACTTATTATATAATTTCATATTCAAATAAAAGTCGCTGACTTGCTGAAAGCTTCGCAGTATTAAAAGTATGCATTTATTTGAGTTTTATTCTACCGTTTGTTCAACGGTGCATTGTGAGTGATTGTGTTCGGTTGGAAAATCTGAGGGAAGGGGTGATCATGTCGATTTGCTATCTTTTATAGTTGCCGCGATATTTCCCACAGATGCTCATTAACTGTGGAATGATTCTCATCCCCCCCTTGAACATGCAGAAAGACTTTTATTACTAATTAAATGTCTTCTTTGGTTTTGTTGCATGGTTTTGCCAACAAAAGAAAGAATGAAAAAAATCTCATTTATACCGAAAGATTGCATGGGGCTAGTTATAGGAAGGAATGGGAGGACACTACAGAGAATCTCTAAAGAAACCGGTGCTCACCTCGAGGTAAAGGACAGAGAAATTTACATCGCTGGTACATCTCAAGATCAAGCCAAAGCTTTTACCCATATTAGACAAATTATAGTAAGTGAAAGTTTTTAAACTTCTTTTTAAATCGGGTTTCCCCTACATTGTTGATTTCCATCGAAAAGTTATTAGTTATGATGTTTTTACTTAATTAAAAGATATTAATTAATTTTATGATTTACAAAACCTTTCAGAAATCTCGAAATCAGAGTCCATCTAAAGAAGGAATGGAGAAACTAACATTCATACCTGAAGACCACATGGGGCTTGTCATTGGTGCAAGAGGATCGACTCTGAGAAAGATAGCCCAAGATACTGGAGCCACGCTAAATTGTATCCACGGAGAAATATACGTCAGTGGATCACCTGAGAGTCGAGATAAGGCCCGTCTTAGGATCAAACAGATAATCGTGGTGTGTTGATTTTAGACTGATATTAATCGAAAGTCAGAAATGGTTTCTTGCAGTCTAGTAATTTTGAAAGTCATCGAGATTACCAGATACTGTGATGACGGTAAATTAGTTTACATGATAATCACATAACTCCACGTTCTTTTTTGTGTTTGTATTTGTGTGTTTGTTTGTTTGCTTGTTTGTTTGTTTGTATGTATGTATGTATGTATGTCTGTTTGCTTGGTTTTTTTATTTTTTGACTGTTTTCTGGGAAAAGAGAATGAGAAGGTTTTCAATTTGTGCACACTGTTGGGCTTAAGTTACCAACTGAAAGAAATACATAAACATTAGAAACCATTATATCTCTTGATCACAGAACAATATTATGTTTAACTTATCAAATTTTTTCAGTGCCTGCTGTAGATACAGTGTCAATTTTTAAAGTATTGATAATAACTGTTTATTAAAATTTCTAAGAAATATCAGGAATCTCGAAACCAAGTTCCGTCCAAAGAGGGAATGGAGAAATTAACATTCATACCTGAAGATCTGATGGGGCTTGTCATTGGAGCAAGGGGATCGACTATGAGGCAGATAGCCCAAGATACCGGTGCCATTGTTAATTGTATACACGGGGGAATATACTTGAATGGATCACCTGAGAGTAAAGAGAAAGCCCGTCTTAAGATTAAACAGATAATCATGGTGAGTCGATGCAAGATGAGTATTGATACTCCAAAAATTTTGTATCCATCGAAATTGACAAATATACTACCATCGATGAAATGTATTTTGCATGACGGTCACCAAACGTTTTTTTTGTGAGCCTGTCTGTTTATTACTCGGCCCGTAGACAGCCGAGTTGAGGTTTCGACCTTGTTTTTTTTTAGGATCGTAGGCTAATTAAAACGTCAGTGTGCTCGATTCGTGCGCTAAAAATTCCAGACGCTTGCATTCGTATCAAACGCGTGATAAAAGATGGTTGTTTTTCCTTTTGATCGGAAGTCCACGTGAAGCCAAAGTCGGCTCGCGCACTAATAGATCCCAGACACTCAAATGCATCGCGTGATGAGAGATGGTTACTTTTCTTTTTGACCAGACGTTCACGTGTAGCATGTTCTGTACGATTTGTATAGTAAACAAGGGAAATCGAGGTATACGTTGTCGTCAATTTGGAAACGAACTACTGAGACAGGACAAGGTCTGGAAATACGGCTTGTTGTTTATTTAGTTGTTTGTTTGTTTGTTAATTTCTTGGGGAAAGAGAGCAATTAACTTTCGCATGCTGACGTTTTTCTTTATGTTGATTATT
>JAOBRG010311202.1:0-15629 GCA_027574985.1 Umimayanthus nakama
GGGGTAAGGGTTCAGCAATAAGGTTCAGCTGGGGTAAGGCTCGCGCTGGGGTAAGGGTTCAGTTAGGGTTTGGGGTTCAGCTGGGATAAGGGTTCAGCTGGGATAAGAGTTCAGCTGGGGTAAGGGCTCAGCTGGGGTAAGGGCTCAGCTTGGGTGAGGGTTCAATTGGGGTAAGGGTCAGATAGGGTAAGATTCAGCTGGGTTGAGTAAGAGGTCAAGCTCAGCTAGTAACAGTTGCAACTACGCTGTTAATGATTTTGCTAGAGGGAAAAGCCGATTTTCCGAACCTCCTGATAAATAGGCTTGTACGTTGTAAATCAGTCGAGGAACAAAATCCTTTAAAAATCTTTGTTTAAATGTTATTTAAATTGTGGTCATGCTTTTAAAAAACGGTAACAAGAAAAACTTCGATCAAGTAAATTTTGTCTGCGACTTCTTTTTACATCAAACTTTTTTATTAAACATTGTGTTATAATTAAATAATAAGAACGACATGAGAGTTACAGGTGGTAAAAAAATGGAACATAAATTTTCACTACGTTTTAATTTAACTTGATAATAGCAGCATAAAAAAACAGTAAACATGTGTACTAACCTATTTTTTTAAAAAGATTCAAGAGTACCAAAGTTTTGAACCAGCAGGCAAAGACTATACAACAAACCTCACTTTGCTTAATTCGAAGGGTAGAAAGGTTTTCATATTATTTTGAAAGGCCCCGAACTCTCGTTAAGTTGATCAGTAATGTGACAAAGAAAGTACTAAGCAACTCGATTTTTGCGATGAATGACTATCGTCAATTTACAGGAACTTTAAGCCGTTGGGGATGGTCTCTTGACGTTCTGTTTGGGACTTGAATAAACCGACACACTTTTTGATATGAGAAAGCTAGTGCCTGTGCTCCTCCCCTACAAAGGACCTGTTGTAATTGGATAATCCTGTAGCAGTGTTCTTCTCCTCTTAGGGAAAAAGCTTGCAAAATAAACTACGAAGTTTCTCATTTTACACCTTTAGAAAACCACTCAAATACCTGATGTTTGTTTGCACTACAGGTGTAATTGGTACAGTTAGCAACGTGCGACTTAAAAGCTAAAACAACTTAAACGCTTATGATGTATTTAAAGTGATAAACTTAAATCTGTGTTACGCAAAAGGCCTGCGCTGGAAGGAAGTGGTCACTACAACAGAATTAGTGGATCATTTTCAGGAACCGTTGTGACATAAACTAACACTCGAAGGTAAATTTGATAGTAATCTTGACTACTAAATTAAAATATAAGATGTGTGTCGTCACACCATATAAGAACTGATAAAGTCATATTTAAAATTAGAACAGTCATTAAATAGGTAATAAGGTCGGCAAACTGAGAACGAAAGATTGCATTGGGTAAAATCACAATACAAGTAACCCAAACCTTCACTCTAAAACTGACCATCCGTAAATAGACATACAATAGCATAATTTATTGTTACTGTTATTGTTCCATAACCAGTTTCGCTGCCAGAGGCTGCCTTTTTCGGTTAAACGATAAATTCCAGTCTTAAATGGCTTCAACAGCCTCTCAGACTTATAACTGTTTCTACATTATGTAAATACAACTTTGCTTGAAGTACCTTTATGTTTTTTATAAAAGTTTTTGTTCACGAAAAAACGTTTTTGTTCACGAACAATCTTGACATGTGGTTTGCTTTTACACACACAAAATAGTCACCACTGATAAAAATATCTTTGTAGATAGCTTACGAATAAAATCAACCAGTGTAAAATGATGGGTTTTTTGTGAACGTTATTAACATACTTGAAAACATTTCTTATCTTATTTTTTGCTGCTCTCGGTGATCTTTTCGTGACAAGTGCTACAATAAAATGTTTGGTAGTAGCTGTTCTTTTCGTGGCAATAACAAACCACGCTCAAGGTTCGTAAAACGCCTTTTCTAGTCACTCAGAGTTCTTTCTGGAGCCTAAAGCACCCACGTGTTTCTTGAAGAGCGCGGTGATCATGCTGTAGTGTGTCAAATGAGTTAATGTAACTTAATATCTCGGACTGAAGTCGCTTTAATAGACTAAGGTAAAGGCGCTAATACGGCATGTATTTGTGAGCAAATACTGAAAAGCTAATCCCCTCAGAAAGTACGTAAAATATAAGTTGATTTCTTAAATATAACATAACTACAGATAAAAAAAGATCAATATTTAGTTATAAGTATCTGAAATGTGAACACGAGCATTTTACTGTAAAATTAACGACTCGCAAACTTTATAAGGATACTACATATCCTGGATCCAAATGTCACTTTTTATAACGTCGCTAGTAAGACTATCGATTGCCAAACTTTCAAAAATTCGCAAAAACTGTCTTATGAGTTACGGAAGTTTCAAAAGACTTTTTAAAGCAGAGCTTTCTCAAAACAGTTTGCTCTGTTTTTAAAATTTTTGCAAATGTGTAATCTTCACTTATGTGAAAATATGAATTTTTGTTCGTGTGTTGATTCCATTTCTTCACGCCTTCGTTTAATCCTCCCAATACACCGAATTCATTTCAAATATTCTTTTGTCCTGGCCTACCAAGCCACGACTCCATGCTCGCTCCGGGCTTTATGAATTCGGTGTATTTGCAATCAAACGGCAAAACAGCTCCGTCGAGGTTCTGTACCAGTTTGTTACACCCTAATCGCAATACGTACGTGCGAGATTAAAGTATGTGCGAGGCTGGTACAGTTGGTAAGATCTCTGACTGACAGCCAGGCGATCCTGGGTTCAATCCCCGGCCTGGTCGAGGTTTGAATACTGCCAGTTTCTTTTGCCACACATCCATAGTCAGGGATGTTTTACCGTTTTAAGTCTCTCTACGTTTTTCAGGGCACTTAGAAATACCTGCATATGTCGATAAACATAGGCTAATGCCGGTGTTGTCAATTATAGAAGTGTTAAGTGCTTTGAACAATTGATAGAATAAAGCGCAATATAGATAAAATAATGAAAACTGTATTGTACTTCAGTCTAAATCTGGTGCTTCGCTGTTCTTGCCCTCAGTGCACGCAGCCTTGACCGCCAAGCTGTTCTCGACTTGCACGAAAGTGTGGCCGAAAGTGTAGAATCTGAGTCCGTGACAAGTTGGGACAGCAGTCTTCCCGACAGATTGCGTGGGGATAGTCGTGCGACGGAGCAAAGCGCTGATACGATGGCGTCTAGCGAGATCAACCCAAGCAACAGCTATGCCCTATTTGATGTTCCTCATCACAGCGGCAAGTCCCCCTTAGTAAAATTACGAAACAAGCGAGTGTCCCTCGGTTCAAGCGACAGTTTTTATGATCAGCCGTACTCAAGCGTAGAAGAGCTGGGAGGCGGGTTTACTAGCTTCAGCCCCAGTCCTCTAATTGAGGGCTCGGACCCAAAAGATGAGACTAGGAGCGAGTTAAAAGCACCACCTGCCAAAGGCGATCGAAAGTCATTCACGAACGAACTTTATAAAGCAACGCAAGGAATTCATGATGTCGGATTAACCGATACGGACGACGAAACCGACGCATATGTCGGTGCAGCGTTGGCTGAAGACGGAGGGTTGGAAAATAAGGGCTATGGTCTGCCAATTTCGGCCTCTGATCTGCCAGAACCATTAGGTTGCGGTGACCAACCCCTAGAGGATTCGGACGTAAGCATAGCACCACCGTTAGGCTTTGAAGATGAAACGGCTGAAGCGGAGGAGCCAGTGGCTGGCCGAGACCCAGAACTTTTATACGCCCAAGTGGATCTGAGCAAGAAAACCAGCCGGCGTGGAGACCAGGATGAGGGCAGCAACACCGAGGAGGAAGCGCCTGAACACCCGCCTGCTCTAGTCTACGATGAGCGGACAAACCTATGAGATTTTCCTATTGGAATGTGGGGAATCCTCATGTGTAGAAAGTACCACTTGCGTGTTGAAACAATAGGATGGCGAATCAGAGTCTAGACCCACTTTCCATTTGTATTTGTTTAGTCTGGCTGGTTCGACTGCTCGGTTCTTTAATGGAACGCTCACATTTTCAGAACTGGTTCTGGCTAGAATGGCCGTGTTGGTGGATCCAGTCCGCCCAGGTCTCCCTCTTTTCGTTAAGGGTAATAGCAGGATTTGGAAGATTTTGACAGGAAAATGTACGCTTATCTTGGACCTTACCATCAATAAGTGTATGAACACAGCTGTTTGGCCAGAACCAGTTCTTGGAGCTCGTGCGTTCCATTTCAAAACTGACTGGTTGGACCTGCCAGACGGGACTAATACAAAGCCTTCTACAGCTCTAGTGTAATCCGTTATGGTGACTCGCCGCGTTTCCAGACGTTCAAAGAACTGAGTAATGAATGTTTACTCAAAGAGACAGTTTCAAGAGCTGCTACAAGCGGCTAGTACCCACACAAAAGGAAAAGTTCTACTTTCTGGTTAATACAATTGTAGAAGTATTAGGAATTAACGTAACACATCGACAGCTGCTACAAGCCGCCTTTACCAATGTTCAAAAACCTTCCTGTCATATGAGGTGTTTTAGCTTCTTTACCGTCAGAAGTTTCTGGACACTTGTGCAGGAATGTGTAGTTCATCAGTATGAAAAGGAACATTCCCAACAGAAATGAAGTTAACCCTTTCACACTCAATAGGCTATGTTGTGTGTCGTTAAACTATCAATACGCATCTTCATTCCGGTTGGCTGCATCAGACAAATTTACACTTTAGCGTAGTTTGTTATGTGTGGTCATTTCCCTTATTTTATAAAATAAAATTAGTAGAGCGTTGGTGACACTTCATCACGAACGTGAACTTCCAATTCACTTTAGAAACATATGTAAAAACTAGTTTTTTTGTATCAGGCTTGCCACATAGGAAAAGGGAGCGGAAATTGGATATTGGTTAGGGAATTTCTTGTATGCTGCTGTGTGTAGTGGGGTTGTTGTACACCATACGGCTGTTTCCTCCAAATTGAATCTTCGTCCTTCAAATCCTGGTCCCTCTGCTTATTCTAGTTCTCAACCTGACTTCTTATTTGGTAGAAAAACACCGAATTTTCTGGTTTGGAAGGAGGTGTGGATGGCTAAAACTTTTGGAGATGCTTCCGTTAATCTTTATTCAAGTGTCGTTATTTATAGGGACGGAGATAGCGATCTCTACGATGACTAAACCAGCAGAATGATGTCAGATGACATGTTGGCAAGTCGTCAACAACTTAACACCAGTTCCAGCCTCGCTCTCAGGCCGCTCCCAATCTGTTTTCACATTTTTATTAGTGTACAACATTATATAAAAACCCTTCCCCTGGCCCAACTACGAACCCACAGATATTAACTTCTCCTTTACCAAGTACCTGTACAGCTACTTTATAGTTCCTTTGTTGAATGTTTGTCAGAATTGGGTAGATTACCGTGCGTTTAAACGCAAAACTTAAACTGAATTGCTTCCATTTCCCTTTGCAACGTAAGTTGGGATTGTTTGGAAGGATGCAGACTAACGCCTGTCCGCCGTGGCCGCTTGTACGTAATATCAGTCCAATAATATTGCTTTGTGACTGAAAAACATTAATGTCATAATGAGGGGGAATTACCAGATTAAACTCGATCAGACCACCTACATCTTTAGCACCCCAGTGCGCGAATGAGTCCGTGCGTTCAGATTTGTAATCAAGGCGTGAATTTTCTGCGTTAAAGAAAACAAATCCCTTACTTTTTGTAACAGTTACTTGCAGTAGCTGATGAGTAATTGGATGCTTATAATTAGGTGTTATCCACGTATAACAAGCCGACACGCCAGCTGTCTGTAGCGTCGCAGCATATAGAGGTTGCGGCATGGCAGGTAACAAGGTGCTGACGTCATCCCATGCCTCCGCTGCTGCCAGCGGTTTTCTGGCATTGTTTACCTGCAAAAGAATGTTAGCGATTTTTGGTGAAAGATGTGTATAACAACGAGTACAGAAATGCTAAACGTGCTGATTTCTTTTGAACTAGTTTTTACGGGTCATAGAAAACCTGGAAAATCATAAACTTTGTTAGTTCAAAATCCAGGAAGGACTGGAAAGCAGCAACAATGGTCATGGAAGATTTAAAAAATAAGATCTGTTCTTAAAGAGTGTTTATTCTATTGTCAACAGGGTCGCAAGAAGTCAGCAAAAAATCAGGGAAACTTATACTTGATTATAAAAACTCAAAATTCCAAGTTAAAGAAAAAAAAATTAAGGGATTTTAATATTAGGCTGAAACAATCGTTCACTTTAATTTATGTTTTGATGTCATGTTTAACCCCAAAATAACCATTTGTTAACTTTTGCCACAGACAAGGTGAAACTTTGTCCAAAATAAGGTCATAGAAATTTCGCGGTACGTGTCCGAAATTCCTATGAGAAGCCTTTCAGCATCAATGATTTTTCTTATATGTAAAGAAAAACATACAGAACAAAAATAGGTTTTGCTCTGATGGAGGCCTTCAGGACTCACCAATTGATCTCGTGTGGGATTGACGGATAGGGGGGAGTGCAAGATTTTTATTAAAAGAATTAAGAATTGCAGAATCGAGCCAGGCGGAAAAAGTTATTTGCACGCCAAAAACAGAAAAAGGTTTCGCCGAAGATTGACCAAGAGTTTGGTACAAAAAGTCGTTTTCCATCCCTTTTCCCCAAGTTTAAATGGCCAGTAGGGCAATAAAATGTAAATGTGTAACCACGAATCACAAGTACATGTACTTTTGTTTCACCTTAACAATTACAAACGTTAATACGAAACACGTGCCCTAAAATGCTAGTTTCGCTTCTAAGATGATAAAATTCCTGTTCGTTTTTAAAGGGAAAAGGACGTAGAAGTTCGTCCGGCTCATCACCTCGTTTTATCGTAAATTGTCTCATTTGTCCGGTCGAAGAACATTGGTTTTGACGAAATTAAATCGAAACGTGAAAGTCGTCCGCGTACATTTTTCCGCCACAATTCACCAAGTTTCCGCGATTTGGCCGACCGAAGTGAGAGAACTGAGCGGCTCCGATTCACGATCAAGTTTTTCTACGCCTAAATGAAAACTCTGAATTGAGTAATACTATTTTGAAATAACAATTATAAAAATTACCATTTCCCCAGACCTGATTGACTCGTTCTACACTCTATTTTTCCTTAATCTGACATCGGATAATCAGGTCCAATAACAAAATGCTGTTATTTGACAGTTGAATAAACCAATCATAACACGAGTTCTGGCTTTCTGAACAAATAGCAAGTAGGTACTATTGTATTATGCAGTTCAGGTCGCGCTTGAAATGGTTCAAACTATCATGGCGTCTAGAGTAGTCTTTGCATTGGCAACGAGGATAAAAAAGGGAGAAGAATGGCCATAAAATAATACCATTAGACAAAAACCAGCGGCCAAACAATTAAATAGATTGCAGTGAAGGAGCCAGAAAAGTAACAGAAGGCTAACCACGACGAACAATACGGAACACGTGTGGTTGTCAACATTTCGAGTTAGAACAACTTAGAACAACACGAAAGGATCTCGAAAAACCCTGTTCAAGATCCTTGACAATCACTTAGAGATTGGGTGAGCCTGGCAAGAATGGATTAGTAATTTTCATATGAGAATAAAAACATTAAAATAACATCAATAATAATACTGATGCTACTACTACTACTACTAATAATAATAATAATAATAGTAATAATAATAATAATAACAATAATAATAATAGTAATAACAGTAATAATAGTAGTAGTAGTAATAATAATAATAACAATAATAATAATAGTAATAACAGTAATAATAATAGTAGTAGTAGTAGTAGTAATAATAATAAAAATAACAATATAAACAACACTCATAATAGATTCAGCCCAGAAATTTGACAGCTCAAAGATTAAATACGCCGAATTTTCATGAACCGGGCTAAATTCAGCAAGCAAAGTTCATAATGGATCCGACGTTTAAATCGATTAAACTCGACGGACTCTATTTAGAACGACAGCCACGTTATATCAGTCTGAAGTGGACGGCTAGAACGACTTAATACTAGGTTCGTCTGATCTAGGCTTTGACGTTTGATCCAACAAACGGAAGTAATGGGGTTACGATTTGTAAATTGGAGCAATGATGAGCATGTGAACATGCGACTGTATTACTTTTGGTAAGCGTCGACACCTTTAACTTTGGGGAGCAACATAAAATTGAGCATTTCGAAAATAGGCATTTTATCTAAAAGCTGTTAGCATTGCTAAAACTTAAGCGTGCAAACAATGGAACAACTATAAAAGGGCTAATATTTGTAAGCATTTCAATAATTCGGGAGCTATTTTTTGGGTCGACCCCAACCGCAGTTTAGTTCGCCCCATAAAAAGTTCCACATTTATCCCTGGCCTTATAAAGATTTACCTGTGCAAGAACTGACTGAAAATATCTGATAATCATCCATGCCAGCTGAGCATGCGCCGTAACTCCGATGTGAGTCCCATCCTCACTGACGAACCCCGGCTTTATATCCACCAATCTTTCTGTGCCACGCAACGGACAAACCAAATCCAGCCAACTGAATGTTGTTACTTGATAATGTTTTGCTACTTCGTTCTGACCAAGGTTCACAAGACTCAAACACTTCGGGTTTGCCTGGTTTATAACAGACAGATTAATGTAAAACACCGCAGGCGCGGATTTCAGGGCCAGCAGTTGCCGTGTTAGTAGCTCTAGAGGTTTCACGCCCCTACCGTAGATTCCCGCTATGTTAGTCTGGTCAAATTCGCTAGAATGTGGGAAGTCTGTGATTGAAACTTCAACAAAAACAATATCAACATCATTGGTTAAAATAAAATTTTCGAGACAAAATCCAAACAAATCGCTCCCGGTTCCCCCCAGTGCTAAGTTTGTATAGACCAATGGGGAACCTGTTTGCGGCTTAATGGACTTGTTCCACCAATCAGCAACAGCGTTAAAATAAATTTCACGTAAATTTGGTATCCCGGCTCCCGCAGAATTGGATCCTCCAATCACGACCATTCGGATTGGTTCTCCTCGAGACGTCTTGGTGAAAACGTTTTGAATGCGCTTCGGTGATCGTCTATGTATGCTTCTCATCATCTGGGCATCCGTTAGGCCAAGATCTACCAGCGAAGTGATCTTATTTTTATAAATCCATGTTCCAAAGATGTCATTCCATTGGCCTTGACGTATTAGTTGCGATCGTCTGTAGATATTAATGAAAACTAAGCTGCTTGGACACACAAGAAGGAAGAGGAGAAGAAGAGGAAGAGTTAGAAGAGAAGGACGACGATTACGAAGAGGAAGAAGAAGAAGAAGAAGAAGAAGAAGAAGAAGATGATGATGATGATGAAGATGAAGAAGATGAAAACGAAGACGAAGACGAAGACGAGGACGAGGACGAAGAAGAAGAAGAAGAAGGTAAAGAAGAAAAAGAAGAAGAAAATGAAGAAAAAGAGAAGGAGAAGGAGAAGGCAGAAAAGAATAAGAAGAACAATAATAACAAGAAAAACACGAACAAGAGCAAGATGGACAAGAACAAGAAGAGAAACAAGAAGAAGAAGAGGGAAAACAAGAAGAAGAATAAAACGAAGATAACACTGTCATCAGCAAAATCAGCATAAAGTACTGAAAGCGAAAACACAAGTGACTTCTATGATGCCTATTCACAGCGGCTGCTAAAGATGAACGTTCAGAGTTCTGTTCCAGCCATAGAAGATTTATCTTTTCACCAATACCAATAACTACCAATACCAAAGCCACGACCCCGATTAATGATGCTTCCCAAATAAGGTTTGGTGTGCTTTGATCTCTTCGTGGTTCCCTTATAATACATTACATGATTACATTTCATTATTTTACATTACATTAAATTACATTACATTGCATTACATTAAACAATACACTACATTACATGTTTTACATTCTATTGCACTATATTAGACAACAAAGCCTATAAATACACTGTCATAAAATTTAATTACTTTACATTACCTTACGTTACATAACTTTACATTACATTATGTTGCATTACACTACATTGCACTTTGTTACACTACGAAGGCTATGAATACACCGTCATTAAAACATTTAGAAACCTTACTAGTAGATGGTTGTGATCAAGGGAGTTTTAAAACTAGTGTTTTTGTTTTTCTGTGAGTATTGTAAATTTATTTTTGGTAATAGTTATAGCTACTTATGGTTTGGATTTCTAATTAAAAAATAGTGATCTGAGTATTAACTGTCGACCAAAGATTCCTGAAAATAATTTTGGAATTTTCCCAAATTCTCATGATCTCGTTTTAAGTTTTCCTAGTCTTAAAATTAACCAAAGTATCCTTAGATTTCTAAGGTTTTCCAAATTTTTAGATACTTCCTAAAACTATTTCACTATTTCCATCCCATTCCGAGTCACTAGACACATAGTACAGGCTTTCCACCAGCCTGGATACAGTGAAGCGTGAAGATCCGTCCGTCGGTATCGCGTCATCTGCAATAAGTGGTTTATACACTTGCTCCACGCCCCAATAAAAATCTAAGACCAAAATCATATTTGACTACGAGTACAAGCAACTAAGAGTACGAATGTTAGCTTTTTAACTTGTAATCATGACTACGACAACAAGTTAGCGAACTCCTGTCAAGAGTTTGGGTGCACCAAAATGTTGTGTTCGTAGACAAATCTACAGTTCTCTAACGTTACAGCAGACAACACGAAAAAGTAATGGACGATAAACTCCGTTGTTGCAAAGGAAGGTCATCCAAGACTAAGTGGACATGCATACAGTTTGGTCGGGTTCTTTCAAGCATTATATTTATTGAGAGAGAAAGCAGAGCGAAATGTTGCCATGGACAAGAAAGCGTAAAAACGCCTGAACACACTCCACGGAAAATGTATTTAAACATAGTTAACTGAACGAGCTGGTTATTAAACTCAGCAAGTATCTTTGTTCTAGGTTTTTGTTTGCTATCTCTTTTGTTCTTTGGTCTTGACCGTGCGCAAAACACAAATGATATTCAAGTGCACAACAGCTGACCAGTAAAAACTTTTGGGCTAACACATTGAACTAAACAGTGTGTAGGATCACATTTGGTTCAACCTAAGACAAAGCAGCCTTGTCCACTCCTTTTAAGGTGTAAAAGTGTTGCCAACAAGAATGTTTTTTTCGCTTTGTTGGCTCTACTACTTGAAATGAAGCTTATCAAAACATACTTCGAGGTGTGTAATCCTACATCGTTAGAGCACTAAAGAATGTATATATTTAATTTTGCTTTTAGTTTTTACTAAACTATTTAAAGGAGGAAAGAAGTGATTCTACGATTTGGAAGGAATTTATCATTTGAGAAAGTTTTTTAAATTAAGAAAAAAACTACTTGAAAAAGCCAGACTCTGTGGCAGCCAAATGGTAGCACCTGCACTCATTTCTAATCTGGTTTGTCATCTCCTGACAATTTTTCATGATATTGGTCTTCTGTTTGCTAGCTTGTGAATACACACTAATCCGTTTTATTGTTCTTAAGCTGTTCTTCCTAGTCAAAACAGTTCTTACTGAGAGAGTGGATGAATGAATAAAACGAAAGATATCTTTAATCTTTCAACTATAAAAATCTCTCACAATAGAGTTATGATAGAAGGCGTGTCAGATCTGCCGCGGTCAATTGACTGAGGCAGAGCGGTAACAGAGATGTGAAAACAAAAGAAACGTATTGGAAAGGCTTGTAAAAAGGTTGTAAGAAGAGAACGGAAGAATATACCATGCTTTTATTGTCATGGCCGTGTTTTGTCAACTTTCTTGATAATTCATACCTTGTTGAGGTTTCTCGCTGGCTTCCTGGTTTATCGACAACCCGTTTATGTTTCCCCGTGTTCGGATTAGCTCCCAAAGAGTCAGCCCAGGAGCTGTAGGTTGATAACACACATTCCATTGACACCACAACTACAACAGTTAGCCTTGTAAGAAAAACAAATCTCCCGTTTCCACTCATCGTGCGTGAAAAGAATTTGATTGTTGTGCTGGTATCATATGTCCCGGAAGCTTAGAAGATATGGGTGTGACATCAACAGTTTGAGCACCAGTCTGTTGGTCAATAGTCCATATCACAGTTCCAGAAAGGTTACCAAGCTTGGCACGGTTAGGGGAGTGAAAATAACAGACATGCTAACAAGTTGCTTTCTTTTAATTGTTGTTCTTACTTCCCTAACTGTGCCACGACAATCTTCGCCTCTGTTTCATACATTCAGGAACCGTGAAATGGATCATTTTGAAGGACATCGCACGCTGGCGTCATCATTGTTACGGTTACTTCTTCCTTCCTTTTATTCACTCTCCATCTCTTCAGATGATTCTTTCGGTTAACGATTAAAAGAATTTCTCTTTTAGTCTGCCATTATGAAAATATCTTACACTCCATCGCCGGGATTGCTCTTATCAATGCCGAAATGGATTTGTCTGTGCACACGAACTAACATTGATTCTGAAGATGACTTCCACACAGTTTGTCGAAATGTCAGTCACAACCAACAGGAACTGACTACACAAGTACGGACGAAATTACACAAGAAATTGCAGAAACTTGCAGTTTTAACTGGCAAACCAACCACAAACATTAACTTACAGTACTTACACCGTACTAGTTATTGTCTCCATAAACAACTTCAGCAAATAAAAACAATAATAACAATAATAATAAAAATAATATTGATAATAATAACAATAATAATAAGAACAATAGTAATGAGAGAAACAACAACAACTGCTGTATATGTTACCCTTGTTGCGGTATAAAAACTGAATCATCAAGTGTGTCACAATCGGTTCTGAGTAGCAGTGAAATCAAGTTATTGTCCTGCTTTAAGTTGATTTACGTGCAGTGGCTCACTGGGATGTTTGTCTTAAGCAGTTTGCTTAGGAGGAGTTTTGCTACAGCGTTGTATTCAAGAAAACCTGATAAATTGGGGAATCTCAAGATCTATGCAGACTTTACACAAATTTCTTATCGCTCTCGTCTGAGGACGAGTTTTCTGAAGCGAAATGGAGCCGGAAGATGCAGGATTTGCCACCCGATAAGTATTATAATATTCACTTTCAGAACAAAAAGGTGAAATGATGAGCAAACGGGTGAGCCCGTCGACTGATAAAGAGCTATTTCGAAACCTATATCGTTACTAAACAACCTCCAGTTTTGGTTTCCTAGCTCCTGCAACTTCCCTTTTGTTTTCGTCTTTACTATAAATTGTGCTTAATCGTCGTTTTTGGTTTTATGGTCTCTCTTTTATTTGGGCAAGGATGGCAAACATATTCGTGCTCGACTGATTATATATAAAAAGAAAAAAAGGTTGCGCCGCTCACTTGGTTGTCATAACTGAAAAGGTATTCTTGCCGAAACATGTTACTAGCAAACATATGTACTGAGAATATTTCAACAATCCTTGCATTGATTTTGGTAGCTATTGCATGTATATACGAAAGCAAACACGACCCCTTTAATTGCTTTTTTCTTAGTCTACCACAGCTTCATGTAACTTTATATATGTTGCTCCGATGTTCTGCATAAGTATGTCTTAGATCAAGAGCTATGCTAAGAGTTCTTAAGAGTCACTGTGGGTGGCAAAGAGTTTATTCCTTAAGGACAAAAAGTTAAAGTCATTAGAGCCCGCAGTTAGGTCTTGTTTTAGATTAGATTTTTATATTACTAGTTATTTAATCAATTTTTAATGTTAAAAACCAAACTAACTTACCCGTGTTACTAGTCCACGATATGCTGCCCTCTAATCATTTGAAGCCTTTCTCCGGTTACATCAACAATTGGTTAACTTAGGAACAAATACCAAACTTTCACGTTACCTAACCCTTACGGATAGGCTTTCCTTTCCGGTTACATTTGGAATTACTTTCCTGCACCGTTTTCCTGTTGCTTCAAACGAGAGATACGACTGATTTAAATTTGTCACATATCCGATATCGGCTTTGTGTCGCGGAGAAATGTTTCTGCTGCGGTGTTGCGACGACATGTGTGTCGGCAAGAAATCACGGCCTATTCGCAACAGAGTGAAAGAGAAGGCGTGTAAATTTAGTCTTGTAATACTCACAACAGGTCACATTAACTACTCAACAATGATGAGGAACGGGTAACCACCTGTGTTTGAAACAAAAGAAGTAACCAAAACTTTGACATTAAAACTATGTCCAAACTCAAAACCCAGGAATCATAGCATTGCAAATTGTGTCGGCAGGCAACGCGATTGAAATCGTTACGCATTTCTGTGAAATGTTAAAGAAAAGCGAAAGACATGCGACAGAGTTGGTTGAATACGTTTTTAGGGTAAATGAATTTCAGTTTCAACAATGAGAATAAATAAATAGTTTAGTTATTCACCCGTCGCCTTCAGAAAGATCAACCATATAACTGCTATTTAGAGAAAAGTATGCCCCTTCCATAAATCTCCATTAGAAAAGTTTAGGGGGGATCAGACTTGTAGTCAAATGAAGGCACGCGTTTTGATAGTAAATAAATTACGTTATAACTAATTACTGTTGTATGAAACCAAGAAATATTCAGTTACCATAGCAGTTAGTTGGCTTGCAGGCAACAACATGGCTGGCTTTTATCTTCAAGGAAACTGAAAACTACCGCTGGTATTCCGCGAGCTAATTTTTCTTTTTTGGAAAGGTTAGCATCATCGTCTTCATCCTTCGATCTCGACATCCGCATAACACCCTACAAAGGAGGAATCCTACAGCGGTTAGACACCACCGTGCACGGTGCTGTGACAGCGAAAACGAGAGCAGCGATGTTTATACAGCGAAAAAAAACACAGCGATGTGACATGAATGGTGCGGATAGTAATGATACAGCGCTGACATTGACAGCGCTGGGACATCGGTGGTTATGACACCGATGTGACAGCGATGGCAACTGACACTACTGTGACAGCGGTGACAGCTGACACCGCTGTGACAGCGATGTTTACATTAGTGTGACAGCGATGGCAGCTGACAGTGCTGTAACAACGGTGAAAAGTGACAGTGCTGTCACATCGGTGGCAGCTGACAGCGCTGTCACAGCGATGTGTACACTAGTGTGACAGCACTGTCAGTTGTCACTGCTTTCACAGTGATGTGCACATCGCTGTCACACTAAAGTAAACATCGCTGTCACAGCGTTGTCGTTGTCACCGTTGTTGCGCCGTTGTCAGTTTACATCGATGACACACTAATGTTGCTGCTATCTCTGTCACAGTACTGTAAAAACTATTAATTTTACACTAGTGGCATATTGTCCGGTGTAAAACTCAACCGATGTGCCACCGCTGACGGAGTCCTCCTGTGTAGCGTATACATAACTTGACAGTCCGCTGGTCAGAATGTTTCATTTAAAAATTTCCTCTAGTTCTATTAGTAGTTGTGTATTACAAACCTGCGTTTTTATTGCAGATTATTATTTCTTTTCAGTAAGAGGCTTCTTCATCGTGTGTCCGAAGTAAGTAATTTTAAACACTCTCTACTAATGAGAACACAGCTCAGTTTGTAATTCCTGTTTTCATCAAAATTTTTACGGATTTATATTTAGTAAAACACCAGTCCCTGGTTATATTATTCATCTAATCATTTCCCCTTTGTGTTTGATAATCCATTCACTGGCCTGTCTAGACTAGTCGTTAGTAT
>JAOBRG010311313.1:0-11751 GCA_027574985.1 Umimayanthus nakama
GAGATTGACTGCCTGGACGGGTTTGACGAGGATGAGTTTGAGAGGAGCATGGAGCCTGGCAGAAAGCTCTCTCACAGTAACTTGTTTGGAGGTTGGTGTATTCTAAAGTACCAAGTGAATTAACTGTGAATCCGATTCCTTTTTTCAGCTCCATTGTGTCAATTGGAGAGTGGCACATGATTCCATAAGGGGTGATTCTGAAAATCCAACGATGGTGATGGTTGATTATGCCAATCCTGGTGATAGATTATGGAAGTCGTTTCCAGAATTGTGTCTGTTTCAAATATCAAAGTTACTCAATAACGTAGTTTGGCCTGGCTCAGTAGTTTTGTTCTTTGACCCAGATATCAAAGTTCGAGCCAATCTCCACTGGGATCTTTGGTCAGATGCGGTACTGGAACGCATTCCACCTTTTGGATGACTTATATACAACCATTGGAGTGGGTGTGTCGTGCAAGTTGGGGATTTTTAGTTTGTTGTGGTTTCCTTGCTTTGTGTGACAGCTGAAAACTAGCTGTGTGGTGACGCATATTTACACGCTTTCAAATCTAAAAAAATTGAAATAAAACTTTAACAATTCTTGGTAACCTTCGCCATGTTAATAGAAAGGGTCTGAGTTTCTACTGAGTTCGTCTTGAGATGTTAATGCCCTTTAGTTGAACTTTGTAAAGAACATACAGCCTTAACGGGTATATTCACCTAGCAAAGACATGAATCAATTAGGTGTATTTAAATATACACACAAGACTGTATTCAAGGGGGAATTCCCTGGGCCTTAGTAATGAATCAACTCTGTTGAACTCTCAGGCAAAGGAAGAGCAGATAGCGGCAGCGACAGCTCATCAATCACAGGAAGCCCAGCTGTGAAGAACAAGCGGAAGCACAAAAGATCCAAATCTGATGCTCACAAATATTTGTTTACCGGAGACTCGGGTAGAAGGTGAGTTATGTATGCCGTGCTTAGAAACAATCTTGGTGTATTGTTCTTTTATTAACAGGGCAATTCCTTGGTGTCTTTAACCTCTCCTGCAGGCTTAGTACTGGATCAGATATGTCCGTGGACAAAGACAGTGACAAGGTGAGTGATGTGCACATTTTAGAAGTTAAAACTCGAAAATCACAAGTATTAGGTCCAGTTTCTACGGAGCAGAGACATAAGAAAACGAGTGAGAACCACTGCTGCAGAAATGAATCGAAGCAACATGCAGAAAGTAACGTTTGAAAAACTTCTGTTGTGGAATACAGCTGTATATGTCAGTTAAGTGAGGTGACCAGAGAACCATAGTCAGACATCTTTGTTGGTCATGCATTATGATAAAAAAATTCAATCGATACAGTCGCTTCCGTCTCAGAAACCGTTTATTTTGCTTTCAAAACACTCGCAAAAATAATGAAAAACACCATAACCTTAATGCTAAAATGCTTTTTACATCAGTGCAAATTTTGGAATGACAGGTTCAAGTATTAGTTTAGAGGTTTTTTGCTTTCGTCACCTGAGTGATCTCAATTATTTTATAACGGACAAATGAAGTTTCGTTCACGTGTTTAGAATTTCCACCTGTATTGCTAAGACCTTTCGTAACGATTCTCACATCTGTTCCTCTGACTATATCGTACGTACAGTACAAATGTTGTTCTTTGTTGCTGGCATCAAGTAAGTAGGGATCGGCGCTTTTAAGTAAACTGGAGACGTTTAATAGGCTTCTAAGTTATAACTACTTTCAATCTGTTACTTTCAACTTTGCGAATGTCTTTACAGTTGTGACTAATTTCGACACAAGAGGACAGCGGTCGACCTTCAACTAGAATACTGACAGTGCGAACAGTTAGTTAAATAAAAGCTAAAAATAATTAATAGAGAACACTAAACAATACCAATTACTCGTTAAATACAAGCTAATAGCAAGCGAGTACTGAACGAAATACATTCGCGGTCTGTACACAGAAAAGCGTTTGTAGAAGCTAGTGCATTCCAGCAAAAGAAATGGAGCATACAAAGAAGGAATGCTTATAGACATCGACGGAAGCGCTCGGATGGCACAACACAAATGCACAACATAAAAATAACTGTATCAATACAATTCTTAGCTGTATTTGTGTTATGTTTTGATTAATACATCTATTGATAGTTATCTCTGCAAGTAGCGAGGTTAAACCTATTAAAATTAATGGATTTTTTTACGACAAATACTTGTGTAACATGTGTCATGTGGTTTTATTGTTACTGCAGGAGGCGACTAAACATACAAGTGCAGCAGAAACTAAACTACTTGGTAAGTATTATGACCACAATTGATTCAGCTAGTGGAAGCCCCAACTCTTCTCTCTGTGACCAGAAGCTCATTATAAGTCATAGCAAGACAATCGTTCCCTTTATTCCACTGAGCAACTAGTTGATCGTTTCTTAATTAACAGCAGACCTCTAGATTTCACAACAAGCGACGACTCAGACTACAAGTACAACGTTTTGTTTCGACCTAATACTTGACAGGAGTACATAAAATCGTTTTCGGGTCGAGTTCCGTGGTGTCCTCCTGTTTACTGCAACAGTTACTGGAAATATCGCGAGTTCAATAGTCGAGAAGCTGTACTCGCAACCTTAGTCAAACTTGTGCTAATGTAATTTAAATCTAAAGCTCTCCAATGCCGCATTGATAGTGGAAACTTCTCTTAAAAACCACCACAGTTTACTACATTTATGTAGCCAAGATGGCTATAATGTGCGATCTACTCTTAATACCACAGCGGTTGTACAATTTATCTTTTGCATAATAATGGTGCGCAATCTGAGGCGACCGCTTCTACAGAAACATGTATTCTTAGGCTCCGGCTATCTTTGTCTGAAGACAAAAGTTTAAGTGTATGGATACAAATAAGGATAATCTTTTTAAATTTAAGTATACGGAAGTCCATTTTATGTTGTTTAACCGATGGTAGACTAAATCTTTCCAAAATATGGTTTTGATGCATTTGTCAACTCAAATGTTGTCAGTGTGTAGAAACGTGCTGCAATAGAATTAATATTGATAGATTTATATCGGATACGCCAGTGATTTGACGCTCAAATACCCTAAAATATTTACATAAGAAATGCAGTTTGTAGCTTGCTTTCCAAAGCTCACATAAAGATTTTTCTCATCAGAGTGGTGCAAGAAATGCACGGAGGGCTACCCGGGTGTGAAAATCAAGAACATGACAACGTCCTGGCGAAATGGTCTGGCTTTCTGTGCACTGCTTCATCACTTTGAACCGAGTCTCATGTAAGTAAAGTTGGTTTGATATATTTTGTAATCTGGATCTTGTCGTCTCTCGCCAACAACTGCTTCACTGGGTAACTTTACATTCAACAGAAGTTACGTAAAAACAATAAGCAGAAAAAAAACGTTCTAGATTTCAAAATCGTAGACGGAGAGCTACTTGCTCGCGGTGAATGTAAGGGACTAGTTTTGATGTGAGTTGGTAATCCATTCCAGCTCGTGGTTCCCGCATGTTTCACACCAAATTTAGCACAGCTAAGATTTTTGCAAGGGAGAAACAAACATTTATTTGATTTTGAACGCGTATTGTAATTATGGACTTAAGGTTTTCATAGGGTTTTTCACATGGTTGTCATAGGGATTTCACACGGTTTTTATAGGGCTTTCAAATGCTTTTCAATTTCACATGCTTTTCATAGGGTTTTCACATGGTTTTCATAGGTTATTCATTTGGTTTTCATGGGGTATTCACATTGTTTTCAATTGGTTTTTGGAGGGTTTTTCACATACTTTTCAATTTCACATGCTTTTCATAGGGTTTTCACATGTTTTCATAGGGTTTTCACATGGTTTTCATGGGTTTTCATAGCGATTTTTACATGCTTTTTCAGTTTCTCATGGTTAACATATGGTTTTCACAGTGTTTTTTCCATGCTTTTCATAGGGTTTTCACATGGTTTTCATAGGGTTTTTCACATGGTTTTTATAGAGTTTTTCGCATGGTTTTCTTACAGTTTTTCACAGGTTCTTCATAGGGTTTCAGTTTCACAGGGCCTTCATAGGGTTTTTCACATGCTTTTCAATTTTACATTATTTTCATAGATATTTTCATATGGTTTTCTTTTTTACGTGGTTTTCACTTTTGCATAGTTTTCGTAGGGTTTTCTAATTGTTTTCGTAGGGTTTTCATTTTCAATTTTAGATTGTCTTTATAGGGTTTTCACTCTTTTTTCATAGGAATTTTTACATGGTTTTCGTAGGATTTACTTATGGTTTTCCCTAAAGTGTCTGTGATATTGTTTCTATATTAACAGTAAAATAACTGACCTGGCCTACGTCTTCTGGCACAATTAACTTTTGATTGTTCCAAGCGACCCCTTGAAGGCATGGTAAACACCGTGCAACTAAAAGATTCAAGTTTCTCAAATTGAATAAATTTGCGCTTGAGTGTTTCCTTAAGAGCTTTTGTGCACAGTAGGTAAAAACAACCTGACGCTCGTTTGGCCTTGCAGAGATTTCAAATCGCTTGATCCCCGGAATGTTCAAGAAAACAACAAGATGGTTAGTATTCCTTTTCGCAATCAACGTTGCATGCGAATATGATTTTGTTGTGTCACTCACGTTACATTCATTGACGTAGATAGTTTTGACCAGTGAGACCTGTGAGTGGTTTGATTTGTATTGAGTGACAACCATTTGTATACGCGTGTCATAATTTACGAATCATAACTCAATAAAAAGGGTTAATGCTAAGGTTAAGGTGATTTGGTTAAGTTTGTGAAGAGGTTAAGTCTGGGCTTGGAAGGGACCCACAGTGTAGAACATGACTTGTGTTAGGTGCCAAGGCTTCGATTATCTTAGGGCACTATTCATGTAAAAATGTTTGTGGTGTACAGTTAATGTGCTTTGTCATTTAACTTGTATCAGTGTTAGATAATTGAGCGAAATAAAGAGTACCAAACACGAATCGAGAATTTCAGACTTCCGGTCCTAATTCAAAAGTAAGCACTCACTAAGTAAGACTATTGTGTTTGGTGATGTTTAACGATGGTTTGACTTAACATGTGCTCTTTTTTTTCTTTGAATTTGGACTGGAAGTCTGAACTCTTGATCCGTGTATTTGACTGTCAATTGCTTTTCACGTTCATCCTCGTTGAACTTTTTCCATCAACAAGATGATCATTGGTTTAACAGGTTGTGAATGTAAATAAAGTGTTTGGGGTTTGAAGAAGCATGCGAATCAAACTTTATTGAAGAACGGATCGTATCATCATTTCCTATATTTCGCACATTTCAGCTTTTTAGACACTCAATTTATTTATTTAAGAAACCCAACTGACAGAGGAAACCATCTATTTGGTTTGAGTATTCTCCATGTTATATAACTGTGTCAGTCAGACCCGAGCTCCCAGCCAAGATCGTTCTTTTAAATAAACTCATTTCTCAAATGTTTTCTTTTGCAGGTATTTGAAGAATTTGACAGATTAGGAATTCCACGATTACTGGATCCAACAACGCTGGCATTGACTTCCAAACCTGACAAGCTATCCGTCATGACTTACCTCTTTCAAATAAGAACTTACTTTACAACTCCGAAAGCTCCTTCACTCTTAAACTTGCGAGTCGGAAGCATGTCTTACCTTCCAGCCATCAGAGAGGTAAGAGCAAGAGCGGAGCAACTTAGTCCTACCTCCAAAGGCCCGGATGGGTACAATCCGTTTTCTGGTGATGAGGAGGAGGAAGATCCTCCACCACCCCTTAGGACTTCCACTCCTGAAAGTAAATCCAATAATTTGAAGACAGACAAAGATTGTAATCCTTTTGAAGAAGAGGAAGACATGCCTTTATCTCCTAAAACAGATTCAAAAAACGCTTCTGGTATAGGTTCAATTGAAAATGATAAACACTCAAGCAACAGTGCTAAAACTTCCACTGTAAGTGATAATAGTATTAATAATTCAGCTAATGTTAAGAAACCTTATAACCCGTTTGAAGATGACGAAGAGGAGGACATGGAAATTGCTAGTACAAGTAACGCTGAGAAATCCTCAGTTAGAAATCCACCCGAGGGTTATAATCCGTTTGATGATGATGACGATGAAGAAGAAATAGAAACGGAATCCCAAAACGTGGATATTTCGGTGTCTTCTAAAGAGAAATCGGCGCATGGTTATAATCCGTTTGACGACGATGAAGACGAAAATACTGTAGACGAAACTGCTAAATCGGCAAAGAGAAAAGACAGTTACAACGCGTATAATCCTTTTGATGACGACGAAGAAGAACTAGATACACAACCAAAAGTAAATTCAAATGAGATTAAACAAAGCTCAAAAGAAACTGCCTACAATCCGTTTGATGATGAGAGTGACGATGAACAAAACGTAGATTCCGTGAAGCCACCTCCAAAACCTCCTCGAATTGGACTTTACAAAGTAGATGAGACTAGTAAGTTTAGGCCTCGCTCTGTGGTATCTGTTAAAGGTTTAGAAGGAGAGGGTTCTGGTGATGAACGTGTCAAAACTGACGACTCAAAGGAGAAAACTACAGACACAACGAAAAGTCATACTTCAGTATCTCAAACAAAAGTGACTCGAGCAAAGATCGAGGGAAAGAAACAAGAAACCAGATCAGAAGGTTCAGGATCAGAAGGTTCAGGGTCGAAGACGGAGATACCATCTGATAGTCGGAACAAAGACTCGCGTCATGCCGAGGGTGAGACCCCGGACTCAACAGCAAACGATGTGGAGGGGAAGGAAGGCTCCCCATCCAAAACAGAGGTAAGTTAAGGTACTGTGGTTAATCATTTTGTACTGGGAGACTAGTTTTGAACAAGTTTTTCTGTGTTGATGCGTAAGCTTAATATGGGTTTTGATAAGCAAAAGTTAATAGATGTTCTTCTCTTGTAATGTTTGGTAATGCTGACGCTTGGTGCGTAAGCCCTTTCGTCGAAGTAGACTCTGTCTCTGTCCGCTCTGGCGAAGGTTTGACGCTCGAAACGTCAGCACTACACCAAATCACACGGACAAAATTATACCATGTCAACCGTTGATGATCAAAGTCCCATATTTATTTTGCACTTTGCTTTAGTAACTTGAACTGGGCAATTGGTACTGGATGAGGAAGGGATCAAGGTTGGGAGAAGGGACTTGAATCGGAGTGTTTTGAAATATTTTGCAGTTAAAGAGTGTGAAAACCGTCTCAATTGAGTCCATCCGTCTCATTTGAGTCCATAATAAACTAAACTACCCTTTATATATTAAACGACAGACCCGCTTTCTTAAGTAAGGGTCGTAGAAGTTGACAGGAACTGTGACAACTATAGTCCGTTAATTATTGAATGACGATGGTTGGTTTTGTTGTAGGATTTAAATGTCACAGGAAAAGAGCCAGCTGTGCAGGCTGTTACAAAAGTCGGCGGTCCCCCTGAAGAAGATAGTCCTTGGGTGATGAGACGTTCCGACAGTAGTACTGACAGCCTGGTAAGAAAGTATTAGTTCGTTGTGTTTTTGTGTTAAAGGTAATACGTACGGTAAAGCACACGCTTTTAAGCCTAGAGTTTGCCCCACAGGGTGACCTTTGGCATGGTGTGACATACAGAGTGCTCCAATAGATTTCTCGCCATCAATGGAAATACAACAAAAATAGTTTGTTCCGTCAAAACTAAGTTCCTTGTCTAGATACTTGTATGTCCGGTGAGGTCATGGATAGTAACATTAGGTTCCGTTGGTTGTCTGGAGCAATAACTTCAAATCGAGGTTATGTTTCCGCAATGACGTCGACTTGAAGCAGTTCCAGGTCGTTTGCGGGCTGTGGTTGGCGTCCAGTCCTAAGGACTTTTCACTAACATTGTCACGTTTTCCGACCATTCAACCTCAGAAACGTCGCCGCCCCAAGCCGGACGGGTCATCTTCCCCTTCTCGATCCAGACCTTCATCTATGACGCGACCACCGCCTCTCATACCAACATTTCAGGAGTGGAAGGCAGCTGGGCCTGGTGAGGACAAAGAGTCACACAAGTCCACTCCGAAGGAGGATATCAAGGTTGTTGCCCGCCGGGTGCTGATGGAAGCCCGTAAGAAGGCTGGGGCTAGTGATTTGCTACCACGAGAACGTGTCGAAGGTTTGAGTTGTTCGCTATACTACCTGAGGACTTCTTGAATGTATTGTTGACTTTATCGACATGGGTCCGACTGTAAGAAGAGTAAACGACTTTACCCAGCGGATAAACAGCGGATAAATCCCTTTCCAGTGTATAAAATTTGTTTTTGTCTAATCAAAATTTAGAGCTTGCCAATCTGCTTAGCTGCACGTAAATAAATTCTCTTTGTCTATCTGTCTGTCTGTCTGTCTTGTCTGTCTGTCTGTCTGTCGGTCTGTCTGTCTACTGATCTCAGCGTGTATGTGTGTTTCTGTACTGGTGTACATGTAACTCTGTCTGCGGATCAAACCAGTTCAGAATGGAATGTTTCGTGACGTGACATTCATTCTTCGTGCAACCAAATAAATCAAAATGTTTTAGCGTGAACAGGCTCCATTAGAAGAGGTGCAATTTGAACAGAAAACTTAGTTGATTAGCAACATTTTAGTTTTCCTTTACGGGTTCCCATCTCTTGTCCTCTGTGACAGTTGCGGCAACAGAGAAGCTGGAAAAACCAACCAGGAACACCGAGACTGCCCGAGGGACCACCACCAACGAGACTGCGGATGAGACTAAAGATGGGGACAACTCCAACAAAGCTGAAAAAGAGAGCAAGAGTACCGAGAACTTATTCAAGGTACGCTGTATAACGCTGTATATAGTGGTTTATTTAGCACTTTCGAGGCTACAACTAGATCACAGTTTTCAAAATAATAAGCCAGTTCGGAGTTTCTGAAATACATGCGCCCGTCGGGATAAAACGAAATATTCATGAAACTTAAGAAAATAATGACAATGAACTCTCATCCCGCTTCATTGCGTTCCTTTGTTAAAGTTTCATGAATTTTACATTTATCCCGGTGCACGCACGTTATTCTGAAATTCCAAACTGGCTTATTGAATTGAATGCGTGCCAACTGTAATAAACATATAAGGCCAAATGAAGAGAGGTGGCCCTTAAAGGAGATCAGAGAGTAGATTCCTTTGAGATAGTTCACGACGCTCTAGAGTAGTAACACACCTCGGTTTCCTCTTGCCCCCCCCCCCCCCTTTGTGTCCGATGGTTATGTTTTGTTGTAAAGTACGAGACAGTATATTGCTGTCATTGTTTCTCATTCAATAATATACATAAAAAAATTCTGGACTCTGATTGGTTGAGAGCAGTGCAGTTTTTTCTTGTATGCAGTGCAAAAAAAGTTAATTGAGTGCAGAAAAAGTTAACTCAGTGCAAATTTCCTCCAGAATTTTCTCGTTTACAATTTTGAACTTAATTCAGGAGATTTTTCATGAACTTCCATCTTTGAAACACTCGAAAACAGAATGGAAATGGAAAGTTGTAAATTATTATTAAGGTTTGCCCATCGGAATAAATTATTCGTCCGATCCAAGTCGCTGTACTTCCGGCGCGCGCGTTGAAAATTTGCATGTATAATCATACGACTTTTCTTGTTCAATTTATAATTTATTTGCACGAGTGAGTTTTTAAAAAAGCTCAAATTGCATGAGCCGATCCTAATCAGAGATCAAATCCAGTCCCCAGTTTTGGGGAAACAAGTCAAGATATATTTTAACACTAAACAACAACAACATAAACGACAACAACAGTAAAGTATTTTATTTGACCAGAATTGTAAATTTACAAATCATAAGATTATAGGAGACTTTAAGTGTTTGCTGACTACCTGAAATAGCTGTAGGGGTGAGACGAGTTAGGTAGCACATCTACAAGTTAATTCGGTAGAAATAAAAAGAAGAACAAGCAGACAAAACATCATTCAAAATGTTACAAGGGCACTAAACATAACATATATAACAGCATCAGGGTTTAAGGTGTCTAGTTTTTCATTTTGGTTTCGAAATTTCTATCCGCTTGTTTAATCCTTTGTATTGAACGAGCAACTTCAAACACTGCTCGAAATCTTGTTATTTCTAATGGTATCCGGTTTTGGATATTAAAATGGGACAAACTTAACGAATACGGAAAATTTGCTTTGGTAGCGCAAATGCGTTCGTGATAGTTTGGGAATTGAGATGGGCAAGAAGTACGTCAAAACTAAGAAAGTGATGGCGGAGCCTTGGTTATTTTTCAGGAAAAACAAGACAACAGAAAACCAGAAGGGACTCCAAAGATTACAAAAGAAACAATAGAAAATGGGGAAAGAAAACGCCCATCGCCTAAAAAGCGTCAAGCACCGGCTCCCCCAGTAAGATCCCCACCCCCACCCCCAGTGGTTGCTCCCGAGAGCAGCGGCAAGACAACTGTTGGAAGCAGACCGACAAATCGGAAGCTGCTGGAAGCGAAACCACGGACGGGGACCCGACAGGTTCCACAGAAAAAGCGACAAGCACCAGCGCCGCCGTCGAGAACCCCACCCCCACCCCCTGCGGCAGATCGGGAGCCACAACCTCCCAGGTCCAAATCAGCAGAACGAGCGACTGGGCCCAAAACGTCAAGTTCAGCTGCTAAATCCACAATTCAAGGGAACAGGAAATTTGAGCATCGGCCATTAAAGGTCAAACTATCAAAGGAAAAATCTCCTCCGCTTTCCCCGAAGGACAATTCACAAATAGAACGAAATGATCTTCTCTCCAATAAAGTAACTCGAGAAAACGATGACAGTGAAAAAATCAGACGGTTTAAAGAACTACTGAAGGAAGGGCAGGGCGAAAAGGTTGGACAAGAAGACAGCTCGATCGAAGTGCCACCTGAGCTACCTCCTAAGATCAACAAAAATACATCAATTGGCGAGCGCGACGCAACCACGTCGCCATCATCCTCTCCTCGCAAGAAAAAACTCGGTCATGCGGCGGCGGCCCAGGCATACGCCGAGACACGAAAGATGGATTTCAAAAATATTCGTCCCGTCAGGCATAGACGTGATACAGAGAGCGGTGATCTGGAGGACAGTCTTGGTAGGATACGCACACGCACACGCACACATACGCGCATGTACATGCGCAGGCTAATGATGTAGAAAGTAATGATCTAAAAGTCATCAGAGATCTTACAGTCAAACCAGGTCCAGCGTTTTGCCCCAATAAGTTTTGATTTGGTTTTGTTGTTCAAAGATTGAATTCATTCTTGATTCGACACACCTGGTTTGACTCTAAGATATGACGAGTACAACTTCGACTACGAGTATGACTTCTTGGTACAATCAAATCCTTGACAGGATTTCTCAAATTCAATGTCGAGTTCAAGTCTCGAGGGTTCCCTCTTCTTAAGGGCCCAGTCATTATTTATGGATTGGGTCTGGAGAGAAAATATTTTCCATCTCAAAAATCTTTTTTCCAATCTGGTTCTGAGTTGTTTCTCAGTACAAACTCACATACGTGTAAAAATGGCCGAAAAGCTTGGTAGCTACCTAACCAATTTCTTCTCAGTCCCATGCCTGTCATAAATATTGAGCGGTCCCTTATTACGAGAACTCGTCAACATTATGAGTTCAAAAGCTAAGAAGTACTCGAAATCAATCTCCTACTCGTTAAGTCTAGAGGTCTCTAGTACAGGTTGGGGACCACACGCACATACGCCCATGTTTGCATCATATATACACACGCACACGCGTTAATACTTACAATCATGCACACACGTACGGCAGTGTGCGTTCCAGAGCACTCACATACACGCTT
>JAOBRG010311534.1:2918-15626 GCA_027574985.1 Umimayanthus nakama
AGAAACAGGCAACTGTCCTGATCAAAACGGTCTTACAGATTCATAAATTAATTAAAGTGTTAAATGTAGAAAAAAAACCACAAGCCAACAGTTTTCCGGTTTCGGAGCTACGCAAATTAATTGATCTAGAACCTTAAATGTAAACATACAAAAACTGTAACAAAGAAAAGTCCCGTTTCAATAATAAAAGGAGCATTTATAAACAGAGTAAAGCACGCTCGAGGGAGGCTGTCACTGGAAAGATGTTTATAGTTGCAGATGCATGTTGGTACTTTCTATGATATCTAGATAAACAGATACCAGACTATTTGTCTTCAACTGCAGAACAGATATAGGTTCTGACTCTTCCACTAGACCTCACAAGTTCACAACTTGTAAATATTTCAACATCGATATTTTGTTAAATAATATTTAGAACTGGTAATCTATCTTCAAAACAAGAGCATTTTTAAATGAATCCTGTTAGCATTATTTTATACCGCACTGAAATTGTCAAGGTAATTATTCTATGACTTTTAAAAATGTTCGGTTTTCCTCGTGTGGCATCTCTATTTACGACAGACTTGTAAATTCCGGCATTGGCAATCTTGCTTTGCAAAAGATGAAGATCGTTCTTCCAAAGTATTTAACAGTCTCCGTGAATTTAGAGACACGCAGCACACCATCATACGGATTAACAAAGGAATTGAGTATTGTAACGACATTTTCTTGTTTCTCAACAAATGAAACAAAGCAAGCAATGAAAACTGAAGTAAGAACTGTAACTCCTCGAGTAACTTTTCTCTCTATTTCAACTACGTTTCTTAGCCAAACAGAAGATTTAGAACGCCTTTTCTTGGCAGTGGTTTGTTTATGTAAAAAAATTAATCTCCAAACCACAAGTAAAAACAAGTGCTAGAAAAGTGCTAGCGTAAAATATTCGCTCATTTGCCTTGACCAACCTAAAAACGTTTATTGTAGTCTCACAACGTGCAAAAGGCATCCTTTTAATATATACAAACATTTTAGTCGAAGTCCGAAAAACGTAAGAAGCACACGTTTCGACAACTGAAACAAAAACCAGCTGCATAAAAACCAGAAATGTCCTCCAGAACAAGTAAACGTCGTTGAAGACACTCCGAAGTTTCCGATCAAACACAACTTGTAGTTTAACAACTACAACTTTGATATTTGTATCAGTGATACTTGAGGTTTTTGCCTTTGTGACTGCTTTGCAGATGATGCCTTTGACAATCGTCGTTTGCGGCAGAGGAAGACTTTCTTACCAAAGTATTTGAAAGTTTTTGAGTAACTGGGCAGCCGCAGAGCATAAAGGTACGGATTAATCAATGAGTTGAAACACACCAACATCAATGAAGTGTTCCTAAATATCATAAGGAAAACAATGGTAGCTTTCGTCCAACAGTATATTAGCAAGTGGTAAATGAAAAATGGGAAAAAGCAAGCAATGAACACTATAGTAAGCACTGTTACTCCTCTTGCGACTTTTTTCTCTCTTCCAACCGCGTTTCTTAGTGCAAGAGTAGAGTCAGATTGTTTTTTCATAGCAGTAGTTTGCTTGTATAGGCAACGGGTGACAAGCAAAGAAATGAAAACCAGTGCTAGAAAAGCGACAGTGCAGTGGCAGTTGAAAATGAATTCCGCGCCGTTAGGAAGGAGGAGTTTGGGAAGCGAGGAGAGAGCTGTAAAATAGCCCCACGTACAAACAATAACGATTCTTACTTTTCGCTTTGTCACTTTGTAGGAGTACTGGAGCGGAGTTTTGATGGCAATCAATCTGTCTATGCTCAGAGCCAACAAGTTTGTGGTAGATATTGCTACCAGATGAAACTCTCCAAGTCCATATTTTTCCTCACCTACATCAAAAAGATTTTCTCTATATAAAGCGGCAAAATACCCTCCTCCAATTGAAAAACATACTACAGCTCCGACTAGAAAATCTGCCACCGCCAAGCTCAACACAAAATGGTTTGACGGTCGTCGTGCAATTTTTTTCAAAGGATCGATGAGAACCGCAGCGATAACAAGTCCATTCCCAGTGAGAATGAAGAACTCCATAGTTATCATTGTGATTCCGGTAATCCATGCCAGTAACACAAAACCGGGTAAATTTAGAAAATGTTCAAAAAAAGAAAATTCATAGTCTCTTGTGGTATTTACAGCTGTTGTGTTATTTCCGAACATTTTCAGTAAGTCTCAACAAGAAAACTATCAAAACCATAAACTGAAGAACAGATATATGGTTGCTTCGCTTTTAAAAAGTTCTTACATCGGTTTTGTGTCTTGATAATTTAAATTATTGCATCGCCTTTGGTTTAAATACATGGCACTGACAAAAACTAACAATACTGATTTCTATAGGGGAACTGTAGTCAATTTTTCAAAGACTATAATAACATATCCTGACATGGAACTATAAACATCCTTTGATAACATCGCACAATCGTTTATATTATTAAAATGATGTGGAATTGGATTGAAGGAGCAACAAATGTTGTTTACATAAGACGATTTTTTAATAACCTTTTGAAAGATTCCGGAATCCTTACGAATAAAAAACATCATGAACAAAGCAGTGTTTCATGCCCTTATTAAGAAAGCTGCAGCATTGTGTATCTCACATACAAGTTTTTTCTTTGTCTCATTGTGGAACTTAAAAAACCTCCTTATAACACTACTTTGCTCTGTGAATAATAACTTTTGGCTAAGCATTTCCACACTTAGGAAAATCTTTCTAAAAGCTTGGTAACAAAACAATGTTACAACACGAAAACTAACTTAAACCTTGGAAATTACAATCAAAGAAAAGCGACTTTACACGGTTATTTCTATAGCATTTCACTTCATGAAAACGCTTGGATGACTGCAATTTCAAAAAATCAACACGTTTTGCTAAGTCTCATGGCAGTTGGTCAAAAACAGACTACGTTGTGACAAGTTGTTTTTGCCAAGAAAATAAACTTTAAAAAGCGCAGCTGAATAAAAGTGTTTGAAACTATTGTTTGCAATATCTCAACAACAGTTTGTTTTAAGCTACTTCTAAAGAGTATGTTTAGATTTAGTTAAAATTAAAACTCTGATGTGTGGCCTTGTCCAAATTGTACCATTCATATTGTATGATTGCGGTCTCAAGCCAACACGTTTTTTCGGTTTTTCTAAACTAAAAAAACTTGAAACAAATGAAAACATTAGGTTTATCTTGTCAATGAGATTTTCGTTTGATTAATACAGTACTTATTACAATAGGCAAATGTTTTAAGCTTCCGAACACTGAAAGTGTTTACACAACCGTTGACATTGGGAAGTACCGACTAAAATCTGACGATCGTAGCAACATCTTGACTAAACAAAAACAAGTCAAATAACCTGATCCTAAAATGAGTTGTAACTCATTATTTTACTGCCAGGACTTTAATCTTCTCCGCGATCATGCGTAAAGGAACTTTTGTCTGAAAGCATGCTGCCAGGTTGCCATTAATATCTAATCATTTAACAGCTTATTTGAAAAGAGCATTTTATGTTAGTACAATCAGCAAAAAAATTAAAATTCTTTGAAGCTTTACAGTATTCTAGTTCTCTCATTTTTGCTTCGATTATGTATGACATAAAATGACAAAAGCTTTCTTTTTCACCTCAACAGGGCTTTAAACTAGTTTGCTTACAAAACATCAGACGCAGTTGACAGTACAATATAACCCCGGTAACTCAAATAGCCAAGAGATATTGAAATTACTTTGAGTAACCGGGGTTTGAGTTAAAGGGGGTTTAAAACAAAATGGTAAGAAACACTTAGTTAAAGTGATTTTATGCTTAAACATGTTTTATTGTAAGATTTCTATAAATTTAAGAACATAAAAAACGATAAAACAAAAGCATGAAAACCACAAGTACTATTCACTAACCGCTCTTCAGAATGTTTAGCGCTTAACCTCATGTTAAAATTTGTTGGAAAACCTATTCACAAATCGACTTCGAGTTATCGAGGGTAAAATACAAAGCATAGTCCCTGAAGGTAAGTAAAACATCGCTTCGAGTGAGCGGGGTTTTGAGTAATCGGGATTAGAGTTATAGGGGCTAATATTACAGTAAATATATGAGGCAAATCAAAGGAAAAACAGTTTTGCTTCGAGTAAGCAGGGAATTCGAGCTATCAAGGGTTCGAGATATGGGATTACACTGTATATACAAAAACGCGTTTGTTAGCCTACGGCTAGGCAGAATGTGTTAACAAATAACTGAGTTGCTTCTCAGAAGTTACTTCATTTACAGGCAGGGTTCAAAGTAGCTGCCGGCTACCGGCGATAGCCGGCAGTTTTAGGACCTTGCCGGCGATTTTTGTTTCGACATTATAACTTAACATAAAAGCATGGGCAGAACTGCTTTCACTAATTCAGAAATGCTTGAACATCAAAACAATTTTGCTTCTGAATGGCACTTTATTTTCATTTATGCTGGTGAGCTGAGGTCGTGCCTGGTTTACTCAAAACGCTCCCATTTTTAAAACAAAAATTGCCATGTAGGCTGATTGGTTGAAATACACCCAAGTAATAACATTGCACATGTGTATACATCGTTGCTTGAAAAACGGTCGGCAAAAATTTTGGGCTACACGACACAGCCTACAAAATTCGGCAAATTTTTTAAATTTTATTTGGAACCCTGAAAGGTGTAACCAACAACCTGATCCTACTTATATCAAAAGTGCAGAGTTCACTACCAGAAACGCTTTTTCTCGTAGAATGGTGAAATACAAAGATTCCTGATACTTAAAGATGTAAATTCCGAAATAATTTAAAACTCTTTGGAATATGGGGTCGGTTTCTTTTGGTATTTCTAACCTACTGAAAAAAGGAAATATCACAGGAACACACTGAAAAACGCGACACCTGGCAATGGACTAAAAATGTTTTACTCACTGCAACTAATGAACAAAGAATTTCCATTCTGAAATGAGATGATCCCTTCACTTTTCCTTTACTTGTATCCCTGCAGTTTGAATGATATCAATTAAGTTAAGATAGAAGATAGAAAAAGTGCGTCGGTTAAAACAGCTACGATTTTCAAGTTTGCTCTAGTGACAATGTCTGTGTCTCCCTTTGTGCTGAACGTACTGATTCTAAACGAAGTACTCTTGTTTTGCGGCAGAAGAAGAGTTTCTTAACAAGGTATTTAAAAGTTTCCGAGTATTTCGGCAGGCGCAGAGCATAAAGGTATGGGTTGATCATTGAGCTGAAACACACCAACATCCGTGCGATATTTTTAAATGTCAAATAGAAAGCAACGAAGTTTTCCAAACAAAATGGACAAAATATTTCTAGCAACTGGTAAATGAAAAACGGAACAAAACAAGCAATGAATGTTAAGGTAAGAACTATAACTCCTCTTGTGACTTTTCTTTCTCCTTAGCACGCGAGAAGACTCAGAAAATTTTTTCATAGCCGTGGTTTGCTTATGTAGGAAATGGATCACAAACGCACAAATGGTAGCCAGTGCTACAAAAGCGACAGTACCGTGGCAATTGAAAATGAAACCTGCTAGTTGTGTTAGTGCAATGGGAAGGGAGGAGGCAACAACAAAATACACCCAAATGCACACAATGACGACCCTGACTTTGCGTGTTGTCACTTTGTAGGAGTACTGTAACGGACTCTTGATTGCAATTAATCTGTCTATACCAAGGGCCAACAGGGTGGTGGTTGATATTGCAGCCAAAGCGAACATTATTGAAGCGCCACTCACAGCTTCATTGAAAAGTATTTCTTTATATGCGGCAAAGTAGATGTTCCACCATCCACTAAATAAACAGATTACGAACCCAACTAGAAAGTCTGCCATCGCTAAGCTCAACACCAGATGGTTTGATGGGCATCGACGAATGGTCTTCAGAGGATCGAGTAGAATGGCAACGATAACAAGTCCGTTACCGATGACAATAAGAGCCTCCAATACGAGCAGTATAGTTCCTGTTATCCATGCCAACAAAACAAAATCAATCCCGGGCAAACTTAGCAAGAAGTTTGCTGTCGAGAAATTTGTGGGCATCACTGACACCATTCACTGTTCTCGGTACACGACGAAGATTCAATACAAAATGCCGTTGTGCCTTCACTCCAAACAACGTAGCAGTTTAGTGATTAATGAATTTTTTAATTTTATTTTGTATCTGAAAATCGTTTTACTTGAAATGCAAACATCCGTTTCCTTTATTGTGGTAAAGATAAACTTGTATTTGTTTTCATATGAATGAGAGAAATATGTTTATAAATTATTTGAACAGGTTTCCCACGATTGAATACAAACGAAAACAAAATCGTTAAAACGTAATAATATTCCACAAAAATAATGACAAAGATCAAAGCATGGAATTTTATTTCGTTTCTAAAAATCCTTTTACTTGAAATGTAAACATCCGTTTCGTTTATTATGGTAAAGGTAGGTCATATGAATGCAACTTCAAAGAAAAAAGCAGCTTTTACGTATTGTTTTAGTTTACGTAATAAAATAAAACATTTTATTAAGGCTAACAAGTTCATGCTTTAGTAGTTAGATTATTTCTACTTGTACACCTGTTTCGTTATTGACAAAGAAAGTTAAATTTTTTCAATAGGTTAGAAATTAATATGCGAACCGTGCCTCAAACACGAATAAGGTGTGCAGTGACTAGAAAACAAAACGCTAAACAAACTCCTTCAAAGTACATTAATCTTCCAAGTTGGAAAAAGACCCGCTATAGGTTCCTTTTTGCAAAATTGAATGTGTAGTATTTGTTAAAGAAAAACTAGATTGCTTTCCTGAAACAAAGTACTTTTAAAAGGTTTTTAATAGAAGACAACAACAGCGATATCGTAATTAAAAGAAATCGAGAGTTGTACTGCAACTAATGATTCCTTTTAACTCGCTTTCGGAGGATTTGCGTATGACTAAAAAAGATCTAAACCAATACACTTAACATCGTGTTTTCCTTTTTCTAGCATTGCTAAAGATAATAAAAGTTTTGCAGTCGCTAAAGTACATTACGGTAACTCAACAACAATAAAACATTCCAGTAATTTGAAAATTTTAGCTCTAAATCGGACTTTCAGTGCAACGTTGTTTCTTTAACTTTGACATTGTTTAGTTGATGGTTAAATTTGTTATTTGTCAATCTTCGCACGCTTGGCTTTCATCGCATAAATCGAAAATTTCTGGTTTACGCATCCGAATTGGAGTCGTACAAAAGGAATGCATTCTGCTAGAAGCCAAAAGGTGACCCATTTCTTTCCTGTTGTAAGTTCCTCAAGAAACTGCGTAGTTGGAATAGTTATAACAGAGTTTATTTGGGCAGAACACGTTATAAACTTGTGTATTCGTACTGTTGGGCCATAACACATCAATTGAATGTGGAGTACCACTAAACCTAAAGACTTGGCCACCAAAACCCACAAATCTCACACACACGCGATCACAATTAACAAGCGATTTATTTACTTTATTTTCAGAGATTCTTCTAAGGAAAAAATCGACCAAAACTGCTGGGAACTGACCAGGCAAAATAACCGAAAACTCATTTTTACTTTAAAAGGGTTTGGAACCCATTTTACTTTATCGTAATCAGATTTTAATTATTTCAGTAGTCTTAGGCCTCGTATTTTTTACATAAACCCGCATAATAAATCAAATTTGGGAGGGCACAAATAACTTTCGGAAGTAAGTTGAACTTATTTAAGCTCTAATTCTTTACGTTATATATACGTTCTAAACTTTGCACTTCTCTTCTTTTATCTGAAGTCTTAAGAAATATTCCAACATTAATAGTTCCGGAGAAAAAAAAATTCCCTAACAAATGCTATCCTATCGATGTACCAAGAAAGTTAAAGTGATTTAACAGGCCAAAGTATGGAAAAGAATACGCTGGATATGTGTGCAGAAACTATGCATGCGCAGTAGGAATGGGAAGCTTGGCAAACGGATTTTATTATTTACATAAGAAATTATATTCTAAGTGATTCAAATAAAACATATTTAAAGAAGAACGTGCACGGCGTTTGTTAAAAGTAAAGTGCCTGTGTTGTAGAGTGCCTAGAAAAATAACTGTTTATACAAAATACTTGTAAGAAACAAAACTAAGATACTGCCATTTGTGCAATTTAATCAAGTTTTATGTTGACTAACGTCTCATACGACCTAAAAGACATTTTAAAAAATAATTTAAGTTTGATCAAACAATTAATGATTCTTGTTGTTATTGCTACTATTGCTGTTGTTGCTGAGAGAGCATTTTTTTCTGATACTTTCCTCAAACACAAAAGACTAATTAATAAGGTATAAAACTCTTACGAATTAAGGCTCTGAACTATTTTAAAGCCTCAGAGCATTTATTGCAACTTCTTTTTGGGGGCTTCTTAAACTTAACTTTACAAAATGGAAGACTTGATAGTTTCTCTCAAAAAAGTTAAGTGTTTACTTGTTTTTACTAACAAAACATCTATATATTCAATCATCACTATAGAAATAGTATTGACGCTGCTAAACACTGATATTCTCACTAGCAAAACACCTATTTTGAACCAGTATTGTAAAGAGAGGATACATGCTGATAAGCACTGAGAACACACTGGATACACAGTTGGTGATAGTGACGATCGGTAAAGTCCCTAACTAGTGAATGACCAAAAGAAAACTCTCACGATACTAGCGCAAAACTAAATCCCGATCTCTAAAATCGAAAACCACACAAGTTAATAGTCGTGCTAACTCTGCTAGGATGAGTTTTTCACTTTTTCCTAGATTTTCGGGTCGGGGTGAGGTTAATTGTCGATACTGAAGTTCGAAGAAACACAGAATCACACTTCTTTCTATAGGAAGAAGAGCGACTTAGTATTGCTCAACGTATATTTTCAAGCTTGAGAAGGTTTGCAAAATGCTTACGGTGGCTTGCGAAAACATAATTTTAATGACACTGAAAACTGTGAACTTCTCTGTTTATGAGACCATCGATTTTGAAAAGCAACTTTGGGTTTTTATGTTATGAACTGTGTAACATGTATATTAGTTATTGTTATCATAATTCTTCTTATCTCCAACGTTGACCAGGAGACGTGCATCACAGTTCACATCATAGCTCCTCCATATCAACTTGGAAGCACTCTAGTTGGAACCTCATTCTCCTCTTGAACTTGGCCATGAGAGTTTCAATGAGCCTGTAGATAAAGGTTCGATGTAGTTGAGACAGATCTGTCGTTTCTACCTAACTTATCAGTAAAAATAATTACGAATGTTTTGTGCCACAGATGACAATACCAAGTTTCAAACTTTGGATGAAATTAATTTAAAGGAAGGTATTTTTATGGCATAATTAACAGATTTTATTACATTTCAGGAGCCCATTAATAGGAGCCTCTATCTCCACTAATTTCTCGAGTCAACCCTTTCCCGAAGAGCTTTATTTATAGAATGGCTCTCAGGGGAGGTTTCGCACGCACACAGTTCAAAAAACCATCAAAAGAGCCGTTGATGGCTTGTATGATGGTTATCATTACATGTACTTCTGCCCAGGTTCCCTGCATTTTAAACCAATTTATCAACCTATTTATTTTAGCTACCGAGGCCTGGCTGACACGAAAGTGTTTCACACAACACTATGTCCGACATTAAACTAGTTGAAAATTAGCTGCCAGAAATGGTATTGTTGATAAAGTTGCCAACATTTGCGCAAGTATCTTCTCGATTTGGACTTGGATGTGTTTTCTTTTGATTGGTTATGTTATTTTATGTTGTGTTGTGTTCTGTCGCGGTTTGGTTTGGTATGGTATGGTGTTTTCTGGTATGGTATAGTTTACTGTGCTGTACTGTGTGTCGCACCACTATGTCGTTGGTCGTACAACAACAACAACATCAGCAACAACAACAACAATGATAATAATAATAATAATAATAATAATATAATAATAATAATAATAACAATATCATTAATTTAATGTTTATATTGCGCGTTGCTATAAAATAACCAATACTCATTACAATAACACAAAATTCTTACGCGAAACTTAGTGTTAAAAAACATGGGAGATTAAAAATGAGTATAGCAATGTGTAAAGCTATCTGAAATAATGTGGGGGAGCCCATTGAATCAAATTAAATTACAGTGCATATGACTCACGAAACATAAATGTTTGTATAGTACGTATACAAGATTGAGTGCATTTCAGTAACCTAATGAACATCTTGTTTGTCGTGTTTTGTTATGCTGCGTCATAGCTGCGGTGTTATGTCGTGTTAATTTTGCGGTTCTTTGTCAGGTTTCAAAGGAGTTTTAATATCATACCTTTTGTCTGAGTCCTTGGTGATCTGTGGTACTGTTGACATTGCGTCTTCAAATGCTTCCCTGAAAACACAAAAAAACTTAGCTAAGTATAAGTGTGTTTCACAGCAATGAATATCTGACATCTGAAGGTACTCCTCGGAAGGGGGTTTTAACACCAGGGGGGTTTACTAGAAGTTTTCTTTACGTGTACGCCTCAAAGCTGCTGAGCACAGCTGAATGAGAAAAAAAGACCCTAGCCTTGACTGTGAAGTCTTGCATAAGTAGCTAACCGAGAGGGGTTAATCAATATGATACTATTAGGCCTCTCGAAACTTTAACGCTACTAAGCACGTTTGAATCATCATAATCATTACGGCTTCAGTTGAGCATATTGCCAGGCGTGCAAGTGAGTCATTGCGGTTATTCACACAGGATTACAGCTCAACTTGCTGGCAGCTCCCGCATCTCTGGGTGTGTTTACGAAGGGCGTAGACAGACGCCCTCGTCCTCTATGCCCGTGCGATGGCTCCCATAGAACTAGCTCTCCGGTAAACAGCTCTTTATACCCGAAGCAGTGGCAAACGAGGGCAAGTCTTTGCCAGGCTACCTTAGTATTCTTTTAGGTATTCTTAGGAAGGTACCATAAGGCTTTTCATTTACATTTACTCCAAAGCCCTGTCAGCTAACGCTTGATGCAGCACGAAGCATTCGGGTTTAACAGCTGTCAAGCTATCATTCTAGGGCTGAGTTAACAGTTGAATCACATAAAGGAGTACTCACCTTGACTGTGAAGTCATGTAAGCAGCGAGAGTTTCTTGTATTGCTCTGGTTTCTAAGTGCGCCTGCAAAACAGAATGCTGCAGTAAGTAACTTGCTTCTTACTAACATTAAGCTTTTATTCAGTAGCTTCTACCAGTACTTACTAATAGTTAGCATGTTAGTACTTCCAGTTTTATATTAGGCTTGTTACCATTAAGCATTAAGGTACTGGATTGTTACTTTGTTTGTTGTATTAGATTTTTAATTATATAGCAAATCAGTAAACTCTATAGTATTGACTAAGCTATCATATTTTTATTGTCCAATTAATGATTAATTTGGACAGTTTCCGTGAAGACTTTCACAGGATATTTTCCGACCTGTCCAATTTCAAAATAATTGGATTGTTGTGCTTCAACCAATCAGATTCGCACAAGCACCGAATCCACCAATCAACGCAAAGCATTCGTCATGAGCAAGAATAGATGCTCTTCTTTGCGTGCGCCTATGAGTTTTTCTCATCCAATTATTTCCAAATTGGACAGCATGTAGTCTTATTACATATACGAAATTGTTATCTTAAAAAAGTAAACTCCACAGTTTTTTTTAATCCTGTAAAAGCACCGAGGCCTTGCAGATTGCTTTCAATAAATATTATCATTATCATTATTATTTTTATTCTTATTGAGCTTCATATGAGAAAAAAACCCTTTCATTCTATCAATCCCTCTATCCCTTCTTTTTGCTCTCACACAGTGTTCCCTTCAGTCCTGTTCCTCAATACATACTTGTCTATTGCCACCGTTTATATTTAAAAACTAATCTTTTGCGTTACCAATCCGCGACGCAACTGTAACAATTGGAAGTTGAAAAGCCAATGTAGATTCTGATTCACTGTAGAGTATTTGCTGTAATCACGACGTGACAATTGCGTGTCATCTCTGAATAAGACTCAACAAAACATCAGAAATTAAACTGCTGAAATACTGAAAAGCTGGTTTAAATGGTAAAGGACTCGAAAGCAAATACGCCACTTTACTTTATCGCAACACAATGCGTGACTGATCCAGCGTGTCACTCGCCGTGACTGCCATAAGAAATGGTTTACATTTCAGTATTAACTAACATGAGAGGTACCAAAGGAGAAGAGGATGAAGACAAAACATCACACTATTCGTTTTAACCGTGACATATCAAGTGCGTGACCAAACCCGCCTGCGACTCATATGAAACGTCGGCGTTTCAGTATTAACTAACACGAGAGGTACTAAAGCAAAAGAGGGTAAAAAGATATACTATACCGTTCGTTTTAATTATGACTTGTCAATTGCGTGACCAAACCCGCCCGTGACTCACCGTGACCGTGCCAGCTGAGGTGAAACCCTTGGAGGTACTCTGAAAGAGTCTCTTGAACTCTTCAGCCAGAAGGTCAGTCAAGCGTGACAGTACCAGCGGTAGTAACTCAGCGGAAACCAAGAAAACCTTCAGAACAAGTTGGGCACATTTCTTACTAAATGTCACTGAATTCATATGATCAAGGCTAAAGTTTCTGCTTATTTCAGAGAACTAGATTCGCTGCATCTGGTAGTGCTTCTTCCTACAGACATATTACTGTTCTAGGATGAGGCAGGATGAGCAGGTATCGTGGAGCAACTTTGAGATTGTGT
>JAOBRG010311645.1:0-15626 GCA_027574985.1 Umimayanthus nakama
ACGACCGCGCGCCAAAACTCGATCAAAAAAGACGATTTTAGGACTTCTGGCGAAGGAAGAGGCTGTTTTGCAGTCTAAGTTTTTAGGAAGGGATCAAAAATATAATAAATATGCCAAAATGTTGCGGTTACGGAACTCAAACCAACTTCATGCCAATCACCACACGGTTTGTTGGTTGGTCTAGTTTTCCCATGTACATACTCGTTGACTCCAGAGTAGTGATCAGTATAAAAAAGCTTTAACTTTATAAGGGTGATACACAAAAACGAATTCACAAAGACTATAAAGAGATCAAACAAACGTTTGAAGTAAACTGCACTTTAACTTTTATTTTCTTTTGTTCAATTGTTATGTCTAATTCAAAACAAAGCCAAACTTGAACTACTTGTGGTGGCAAACATTTTTGATAGACAAGCGATATAAGCTATCTCAATGAGAAAGACATCAAATGAGTTGAAAAAATAAGTCCAGAAAAGGGTTCAGTTTTATGGTAAAAAAAATCTATTGCACGTAGGCGAAAAACCAGACAGGTGTTGACACTTTAAAAATTCACCAATGAGGTGGCGAGGAACAATAGTTCCGGTTCAATTATGTCAGAGCTCTTGTAACGGATGCGTGGTCGGTTGGTCGAACTCATAAATAATACACTCAAAGAAAGTCAGAGCTTGGCGGGCAGCGAATCTGATCTCCGTTTAACAAGTAGAAAATTACCCAGTTTCACTCTCCCTCAGTGCGGCCGCAAAGACTTAGGAATGAAATAATACAAGGCAGTGGGACAAACAGACAAAACTCGAATTCACTTGAAGTGAAACTTACAACGGCAAAGCAGCCGAGGGTGAAATGGACAACATGAACTTGATTCTGTTTCTTCTACTCGCGGGAATATTCGTCCAGGCGAAGACGGAATCCTACGAATACTATGCGAACTTGGTTAATCAGTATCTGAACGACTTACCCCTAGAAAGAAAAAGCAATGTAGCAACTGAAAAGAGAGTGGATCTCCTAATGCCAAACGTTCGCCCAGAAAAGGTAGGACCGGCTGTTTAAATGTTTTCCTGATCGTACACTTCAACAAATCCAGTTCGGTTAAACCATAGAGGCAGAAATCATACAAAAGTCCTTTAACATAAGCAATTTCAGGTAGATAATATTTTCTTTTAAATCTATATCTTTGAGTTTAAACCGTTTATTCCTCAATAATTCTGGTCTAACTTTTGTTGACTATGGGTCTACAGTTTGGCGACTCGACTTAGACTGACATCTTAATGAACTCTCACGGCATGTGAAGTATAAACTATCTTGAAGGAGATTAAATTTTGAGTTAGCTTTAGTTTTTTCCCGAAATTGTGGACTATGTAACAAACTAAAATCGGCCACTACTGCATGATAAAAATCGAGGAAGGTCCTCGAAGCACGTTTTTTCTCGTACTGACAGCTGGCGGTAATACATGTACATCTGATAATCTTTTGACGACCAAAGACCGAATGAAAAATGTGAAGAATGAAAAAAAAAATTTTTGGTACATTGATTTGAAGCCTGTATATTTGTAGTGTATTGGGTTAATTACGTTGCTTAGAGATGAGCCAGTAATGTTTTAGTGGAGTCCTTACAGTACTAAAATACATTTTCTTCTTCGATTAAATTGAAACCAAAAGTAAAACCTTCAAGCGTTTTCAAAATTTTATGCAAATTCGAGTTTTATTATTTGGTTTGTCGTGACGTGCACACACCTGCCGTTATTTTCGTTTTTTGTTTGATTGATTGATCGATTGTCAATAGCTCTCTTTCTGTGCTGTGCCTATCATTGAATTTGATCACTGTGTTTATATGGTGATTTAAATGGCGAAGTTAGTGGTCTCTTTTAAAGCAAGAATCTAGCTGCATTAAAATTGAAATACAGCTATAGTGATAGTATAGAATGTTTAACAAACAACATTTTAAATTATATTAGTTTCTAGTATTTCTATATTTAAAATAAACGTAGCCTCAAGCCGAGCACGGGAGCAAAAAATGCAAAACTGAACTGAATGAAAATTCTACAAAGAACACCAGTAAAATTTAAAATGACTTTTGTAGCCCTTAAGTTTGTTTGTTTGACGCCTACTTTTTGTTTCATAATAGAAAAATACACACAATAATCGCTACCTCTTTCAGAAAGAGTTGTCAAAAATATATTTTTTAAAGCTCGGTCCGATAAAAGCCGGGCGCTATTAAAAGTCGCCAAAGAAATATTTTGGTGTCTACCAGTCGTGAATTAATAATACTTGTAGTCATATATATTCTTGTCCTCTGTTTGAAAAAAAATACAATGCGATTTGCTTCCTTTTTTGCCTTAACCTAAGAAAACGCAGAAAAAAATGCTAAACTGTGTTTATTTTTTCAGATCTATTTTATGTTGTCTTTAAAAAAAAAACTAAAAGAACCTAAAATATCCGAAAGGTTTTTGATAAATGCGAGGAACGCCGAAAAAGGAAGTTGCACTTATGGCAGTATTCATTCCGATTAGTTTATTTTAAGAACTCGGTTGCTGCATACTGTTTGTAAGAACAGCGTTTTGAGATGGACTTCAAAGTTCATTCTTATTCTCACAAGCTTTCTAATACATTATAGCTGTCACTTAAGTACCAGTCACATGAAATTTAGGTTACTTTAAATGAAGAACAAAAGGACAAAATCAATGTACACGTATGTTAGTATTTGTTTCGCTAGTTAGTTCTAGAGAATCACTTATCACACAACAATTTATAAAAACACTAATTCAAGTGTAGAAAATAACGACGTTTGCTTCTTAAAAAGATTATACAACTCGACTACACATTTAGAAAACAAAACCAGTCCTTGAATCGAAAAAGTACAGCATTATTTAAATCATTAAACAGACCAAGGATTTGGGTCAAAAAACTTTAATACTTTTAAAACTGACTGACGGTGATATTATACTCATTCTTGAGTTAAAATATCTACAGGAAATCCACTTATTCATAAAAATAAAGAATAGTGCTAATATCTGTAGCTAGTTACAAGTATTACAAGTACCATAATTCTCCAGTGATATCTTGAACTGTATTAAAAATTAAGAAAGTTGTTACATGCAACCAAGTACCAACAGCAACAAAACTTATGTAAAAAAAAGATATTTGGTAAAATGTGTTTCTGTTGCTAGTTACATGATTGCATAAGTTTTTATATATTTTTATGTTTTTAATTTATTAAAATTAAGAGAATTGTTAGATGCAACTGATTATCAATAGCAAAAACTACTACTGTATGTAAAAGAGATTGCTAGAGTATATTAATTTTTTGTACAATCTTCTATTATGTTTTAGGATTTTCATTAATCTGATAAAAAATGTTGGCCAATGTTTTAGACCGTTAACTTATGTTTCGCAGTTCCAGATATGCACAGCAGTTAAAACAACCACTTTTTATATGTTGTGCACAATAATTTTCAAAATCAGACAAATATATGATATGTTTCGATAGAAGATATGGGTTACTTAGCATGGAAAGATATTTGAAATATTGTTCTTTTAAAGCGAAATTCAAAGACTGTAACTGAAATTATGATATTATCAAGGAAAGTTCTTTGCAATAATGAGTTTTGATATCCCAAGACTAACTTAATATGAATAACCTGAAGACAAAGTAAAACAATTTTACATGTAAAAAAGATCAAAAGGTGGCAAAAGTTTAGTAACAACCAACGTTGCCAAGTTACTTAACCTTGTTTACTAAAGCAATAAACAAGTATTGAGTAAAATTAGCATGTAACAGACCCAATGAAACCTCAACAGTCATCTTCTGAAAGGTAAAAGCAGACTTCAATGGCCCAAAGTTGCTACGCAACCCTTGTTACACCAGTGTACAGTGATACAAGTGCAGCCAATCGAGGATTTCAACAAGAATTGAAAATAATTATATTTAGACATGTATTAAATTATATTTAAACACAGGAGGGTATAAATGATTAACAAATCACTAGATTTTACTATCTTTAACTAGATGCTGCTTTGAATTCTGACAGCTTGAACCAACAGCATTATTTTATAATTTGAGAATTTCTTAAAAGTATTAGGAAATAAATATCATCATGATTATTATTGTTACTATTACTATTATTATTGTTATTACTATTGTTATTATTATTATTATTAATGTAGTTATTATTATTAGTAGTAGTAGTAGTAGTGGTAAAAGTGGGAGTATACATACCTCTTATTAGCCAAGTGCGAGGTTCGTAGGGCAAGTTATGGACTGAGTTTTTTCTTTTCTTTTATGGCCCAAGCACTAGGCGCGCAAGCCATGAAACAAGGAAGGAAAAGACGAGGATCCATAACTTGCCGTATGGACCTTGCAAATGAGGCTAACAAGATGTTTATTATATGGCTAAGTTGATTAATCAGGTTTTGAGAAGGTGATCAAAAGCTGGAGGTCCTTACAGCTACTTTCGGACCTGGAATTGATCAATCATAGCAAACAAAGTTAGTCAGCCATATAATAATGCAACTTATTGTGCTTTCTGCATGGAGCTGAAAAATTAAAACAAAAAACTAATTTATTGTAATGACTAGAAATGTTGCATTTCTGTAAAAAAGAAGAACAAGTAATTGTTTTTGTATAATATTCTCCCTAAACACTGACATTTTTCTCATTAAATTTCAGCATGATACATACTACTGCACCTCAATAAACTTCCCAGCAGACCACGACACATTTATAGGTTTGTACATCGTAAAATATAAAGTACATACATGTATTTATGATGCTCCGATGTATAAGTATCAGCCTACATGGAGTATGGACCATTTTGAAGCAGCTGCCAAATGCGCCATATGCTTTCGGATATGCTGGGTGTGAACTGACCATTGTTTTAGTGCTATTAAGCATTTCTACAGAAAATGCACTATATAAATACACTGCTTCATTTTATGTAACAGCCATGCACAAAGACTTTTTATGACACTTTAGAATAAATAAGCAGAAATTTTACACCATCCAGAAGTGACTTTTGAAATAAAATAATTTCTATTTTTTGCAGTTGGTGTTGAACCTCATGCAGAAGAACACACTGCGCACCACATGTTGATGTTTGGCTGCGAGACTCCAGCAACTCGGGAAAAGTTCTGGTAAGATACCAATTTTAAGTATTTTGAATCACAAGTTAGCAGAAGTTGGTCGTATTTTATGGCAGAAAGCAACTTACAGAATGATTTAACAAGTCCACAGTATATTACACATTGACAATATCTCTATAGAAGTATTTACAATGTAATATCAATTTAACTAAAATTACATGCAAAGCACTTTATTGAGGGTAACTTATTTAACAGGGTCATGGGACTTTAACTGTACTATGTGGCCCATCACAGCAGCACCGTACAACTGCATGATTGTACAAAATTATACCTCATTATGTTCCCAGGATAGCATTTCAAGAGACTATATCACCGTCGGAATTTTGACCTCTGATCTTTTTAATTGTTCCTCTATAAGGACCACCTGTTTTCAATTAGCCCTTATGGTTACCACAGGTGGCCTCCACCTATTCTTAAGGATTTTGAATGTATGGTTGTAAAACCTAGTGTAAATAAATGTATTGTTGTTGTTGTCATTGTTGACAAGACTAACGTGGGGCAAATGAATATTGCACAAAGCTCAACCGTCAATCAAGCCGGCACTGGGCCCTGAAAATAACACCCAGTACTGCATAATTATATACTTATCTCCCATAGTCAAATAGTACAAGTACGATATTATGTATATGGCTATAAATTGTAAAAAAACCACATAAAAGTGTAGAATTTCTCATTCATAAGGCTGCCACCTACCACTGGTTTCCTAATTACCTTAAGCAGATAAGATATTTACAGCACAACTGTCCCTGGACAGGACACTCATATGTCCATTGTAAGTTAGCCCTGGCAAAACTAGTATGCATTTTTACAGTTTATTATTAGACTGGAGCAAGTCGAGTAAAGTGCCTTGCTCAAGAACACAGCACAGATGTACATGTAGAGGCCAGACCAGAGTTTGAACTTACATTCTCGAAAGTTAGCAGACTGAAAATAAAGTAATCATGTCCTCTATCATTATCACTGATTTAAAAATTGACAAAAATATTATTTTTATAAAACAGCCTTTTTCATCCTTTGCAATTTGCAGGGATTGTGGTGACATGGGTCATGGAGTGTGCGGTCCAGGATCAGAAAAAATTATGTACGCATGGGGAAGAAATGCTGCGCCACTCAAATTACCAAAAGGTATAAAGACGTATTCATAAAGATAAAATTATAAATTTGGTTGGAACTATACATTAGTGTGTGCAACATATTTTTATACTGTATGGGTTAAATAAAATATATATCATAACTGCTTAGCTCTGTAAATTACTGATTATGATTATCTGGACCTTTCCTGTTTTATGCACAAACTCCACTCTCTACTTCTAGTTATTTTAGCATTTATTAGTTAGTATAAAGCAGACGATGGACCCCGCAACCCATGCCTGGTTGGAGACCCAGCTGCCGTTGTGACAGCACTTGCTGGCTGCAATCAAAGGAACGACGGCAAGACTGAGCTGTGTATACTTCACTTGTTGTTCATCTTTCAACTTTTGACTCAAATGTAATGTACTCGTCTGTAAAGTGCCATCCACCTATGGATAGTGCTATACCAATCAAGCTTATTACTTATAATTATTATTACTGTTAATAATATTATTGTTTTTACTTTATTATTATTATTATCAGTTGCTGGACAGGTCCATTGTTATTGATATTATTATTATTATTATTATTATTATTAGCATTATTTTTTTTTATTATTATTATTATTGTTATTACTATTACTACTAAATTATAACTGACAGATGCTGTACTGCATGTAAAATCAGAACAGAACTGTAACTAAGTATACATACCTGTTAACTATACTCAAATATTCCGCAGGTGTTGGCTTTCATACTGGTGGAACATCAAAAGAGAGGAATGTTGTACTTCAAGTGCACTATGGAAAGGTTGATCAATTCCTTAGTAAGTAGTACGCAGAGTTTTTGTACTTCAATGTCTATTTCAATTGTAACTTGAAATAAATTTAACAGCCATCTGACCACAACAATCAGTTAAACCAATATAAGTCATTTGAATTTTTAAATGTGACTCTTTTTTTCTATCATCCAGAAAATCCTCAGCTAAGGGACAACTCAGGAGTAAGCCTTGTGACTACTCCAAAGCGGTATGCATTTTAAAAGAGGCATTAGTTTTTTATTCCTTTGTGTATGAGAACACTTTTCGTTTGGTTGGTCAGGCTAATAATTTATTGAATACGGGCTTGATCAACGATTAGCAATTATTCTACGAGACTGCACTGAATATAAGCTGATAAATCACAGATGAGTGCAGAGCGCAAATCTGTTATAATCAGCTAATATTCAGATGGTTGAGTAAAATAGTTGTTTTATTAAATACTGCTTTATTAAATACAACAACAAATTATTTTTCACTGCAAATGTTTATTTGAAAATAAATTTTGTGTCTGAAGAAACCACCGACTCAAAAATAACTTGTTTCCATTGAATCAAATGTCACATGACAGCCTCACAACCATGCGCTTTCCATATATAGTCAATCATTAGAATAAGAACTGATAACCGGTGACAACCAAACAATCAAATTGCTAAAAATCGCATAACCATTGGACTGTATTTAATAAAGGTTGATAATAATTATACAGTATGATTTTCGCCTGTGGGAATTAGATGTAAAACTGATGTTTTGTGCATTATCCCTTCTTGGGAGCAAAGTCACCAGAGATGGCAATATTTTGCCATAATAGTCAGGTAGCTTAGCTAATGAATATCTGCATCCCACTGCTGTTTGTGAAAAATCCTGAACTGGCTTCTCTTTCTTCATGATAAGCACTCCACTAAACTGACTCAGTTGTTGTTTCCACAAAACAGCACCAAATATTTGGCAGGGATTTATCTTATGGCTCGTGGATATGCTGGCAGTGATATTCCACCCAAAATAAAAGGTTAATATTTAATTATATTAAATAAATAAAATAATGTGTTTCATACATTCAAATATAAACTACCAAGCTAAAACTAAAGACATAAAAAAATTAAACTCAATAGAGCATATCTTGTTTTTAAAAATACTTAAAAAACATGATTAAATTAAGGGCACAGAATAAAACAAGTGAAAACTGAATATTAATTGACTGAACGTACTTCTTGTTACCGACTTTTATATTATGTTGTTATTGGGCACTCCCCAAACATCTAAGTGGTATTTAGTGCTATATTTATATAAACTGTAAAATTAATCTTCCATATGTTTTGAATAGAATTACACTTTCCTCATTTAAAACTGCTTACAGTGAATCATAAAAAACACTGGAACTTTTCACTGTTTCATAATAATATACACTCAGGTAGTTCCCAGATGTACTGAAAATGCATGTGATAAGAATGGCCTTAAACAAAATTCCATAAATTGAAAAAAAATGATATAGCACCATAAATTTGATGTTCATACATGTATATACATATACATGTAGGTGTAGTCTTAGTAGTGTTATTAAATACTGTATTAGTATGAGTTTAACATAAAAATAACTTTAAAACAAAAAATATATAATGAAAATGTCAAAATTGAGTTATCTGTGGTTATTGCTATACAGTAAAACATAATAAAATTATCATCCCTAGTCATTTTTTCCACTTAGTTCCTCTAGATATGAAAATGACAAACTAAACCTTTGGTTAAACTGGATACAACTTTAATAGTTATAATTGTAATTATTACAGGGAGTGTCCACTGTCCACATGTACTTGTGTTTCAAATTAAACAAATCTATACTGTTAATAAGATACACTTTTGTTTCTTGTTGAATCTTGTAAATTGAGTATACATGTCGCTGTACATAGATAAAATAAACTTGGTTACAAAAAGACTCTTTTAAAGTAGCAAAGTATCCTAAAAAAGAATTTATGTTAAAACTAAAAGTAAATTTTAACCCAATCATAGTTCCTTATAAACAACAAATAAATTAAAGGTTATTCGCTGTAAGCTTTGTACAACAAACTATACTTCAATAATTTTTTGCATGTAAATCTGTTATCCAATAAGTACATAAAAAAATTCAGCAGTTAAAAGCAGTTGTGTGTAACTAAGTGTTTTTACTATACCTTTGTCAAAAAACAAAAATAAAACAACTAAATTGTGTACTTAAACAGAGATGATGTTCTAATCGATCTTGCATCACATATTTTTTGAATCATGATCATTAAATTTTTAGCACAGCTGTCAGTGTAAGCCTGGTGGAAGGACAAGGGGATGAGCTCAAATCTTCAACAAAATGTCAAGTCCCCCCTGACTCCCACACCCCCTTGGACCCCTCCATCCAGGCTAAACATTGATAGACAGTAATAAATTAATAGCTTTTGAAAAGGCACATAAATGATAAACCCTATTTATATGAGTAAATCATTACAGTTTTTCAATCACTACCAGTGAACATGTTATAAATTTTGAGGCATAAAACTCTCTAAAGCTACATGTATATATAAAACTAAAAGTGTCAGCTTTATTCATAAGTTATAAGGTTTGCCTTGCATACATATAGTGATTAGTTGAAAATGTGTTACGTGTTCGGAACTCAGCGCTCGCGCTTGTTCATTGTTTGATGTTTGCAACAACTGAAAAAAACAGCTTTTGAACTGAAACTACTCAGAACGAGTGATTGTATTAAACAGTGGAGAATGAACACTAGTTTTGGTAGAAATCAACAGATAATACTTCGAGGGAGCGAGTATATTATTATACTGTGACCTCACGAAGAAGGGGTTTTAATGAAGAGTATTTAAATACCTACCTATCACCGGCCACAGATCGTGCCTAATATATGAGTTCTTTCAACAAGTGTTTTTTCATTTCCATTCAAGAAACATTTCCCCAGAGAAAACGAGACCAAATAACACAGAAATCTTCACTTGAGAATCCATGAAAAGAGCTGTATAGTGTCGAGGCAAAAATTTTCCCACCTTCGCGCTATCGCCCCAGGCCCTTGGCCCACGCCGAGTCAATGTCTTCATGTTTTGTGCTTTAACACTCTTATCTCTGAACAGGCCTGAGAATTTGGCTGGAATCTTGCTACTGGCTGCAGGCGGTGAAATTCCACCGAAACAAAAAGGTTAAACGAGTTTATCATTCTTATTATCGCACTTTCATATCAGTTACTTTCAACAAAATACTTTGCACGCGACACTACAAGGTTGAGGAAAACAGGCTGTCCAACCTCTGGAGCGCTTTAAATCGGGGCAAGCATCTTTCGTTTTGCTAGGGGAGTAAGGTGGGTATGCCCCCCCCTCCCCCAGGAAATTTTAAATCTAGAGGCTCTGAAATGCCATTTCTGGTGTTCGATTCTAACACACAATTCTTATCCAAAATCTTCAGTCATTTGATCCTAACTTTTGCAGATTTTTTTACACATCAAATTAAACTTGTCTGTTTGCTCACGAGTTAGTATTCTGCATTTCGTTTTCTTTGTCAAGAATTTTTTAAAAATATCACTATCATTTTTCCTATCCGGATTGCATATTGGTCGTGATTCGGAATTGTCAAGTAAAATCGGGATGGTTGGACAGTCTGCGTTAGATATACCGGATTCCAAGTCGCAGAGTATATCAAACTTTCATGGAAGATTTGACACTGGTAGTTAAACATATCAAAGACAAACCAATTATTCAAAAACGAGTGTTTTCAGAACTTTTCAAACCTTCAATATATATCTTCTAATACTGCATAATATAAAAGAACTTGTACAAAAACACGCTACCCTTTTTGGCATCGTATCCGCATACACACTATTAATAAAGCGTAAATTGGAATTTTAATATCAGGCACTAGATCGTTGTTACATGTAATTAACACAAGCATTGTATTAGTCGTAACTCTTTGAGATAATGAAGGCTAAAACTGGTATCATTGGTAAAACACCTTACTGAATTCATAAAATTTCACCGGGCAGAAAACTATGATTGCGTAAAAAGAGTTTGAAGCCGAACTACAATACCGCTGATTGCTCTTAGTGGCAGTTGTGTTGTTCCCCTTTTTTCTCATACCGTGTTCATATCGAGCACTAAACATGATTATATTAAACTGGCTCGACTTTAAAATTTTGCTTTTGTAATGTGTTCGTAGGTTTTTTCGGGTTCTGAGATGAGCAATTCAACGCCTTAACGACAAATTAACAATATTATACAGGTTTTAAGCCAGCTCGAGTACTGAAACTGCCAAGTTAAATTTTCAACTATGATTAACTTACACTTGTTTAACGAGAACTGTTAACGTTGCTTCAGTCATAGCACGCAAAACGTCAAATTTTAAACTTATCCTCTCTATTTAGTAACACCAAACGGTTTTGAATTTGAAATTCGAATTTTAAGAAATAGTTGGCACTAATCATTTTTGTCCAGAAAGGGTTTTCTTAAACTGGTTGAAAAGTTAGAACGAAATAAAAAATTATACCACCAGTCATTTCTACTCCTCAAGACAATCAAAAGAGATGGCAATTTTATGTTTTTTCTTTAGCTGGTTCAAACGACAAAATTAATAACGCCAACCATTTCTACTCGTCAAGAAGGCAATCAAAATGAATGGTCAATTTATGGGTTTTCGACAAGTTGTTCAAAATTTGGTACAATACGTCAAGTGCTAGGTTGAGTAGTACTTATATTTGACGCTGTCAGAAGTACTTTCGATCTATACGCGTTTGTTGTATTTTACCAGTTTTCGGAGGAAATAGTTCTACCATGCGAAGCAAACCACCGAAAAAATTATTGAGAAAATTGACAATAACCATATACTTTTTTTCTTTTTAGTTGATTCGGAAGAAATGTTAGTGATAAAACAAAACAATTGGTACTAACATCCATCGCCTTTTTAACGCCTTTAATAGTTTTTAAACATATTATTATGACATGTATCTAGGAGTTTGATCGGAGATAAGTATAAATTTGTACCGACTGTATAATAACATTATATCTTTAGCCACTGGTCTACAGTAATGTATTACCTTGCTAGTTCGCCTTACTAGCTTCTAGCTGCTTTTCTTTTTTTGCGTCTGGCCAACAATACATTAATTTACGTAATATTACATCTTTATTTTCCAAAGTTCTTAAAATACCAGCTTTGGAAAGTAATTAACTCCAAGGACATGTATATTGAATGCTTTATCTGTTGACTTGAGATATCTGAGATATTGCAGATGTGTACCTCAGGGACCGCGGAGCAACTCTGAGATGGGGGGAGGTGAGGGTGGGGGCACCGTTGGTGACTCAATACTGGGGGGGGCCAAAAATCACTTTTTCTTATAATTTTAAAAATATTAGGAGGCACGTGCCCCTTCGCACCCCCCCCCTGCTCCGCAGTCCCTGTACCATCCTGCATGAATGCTGCCCATGTCTCAGCGGTAAAAAGTAATTACTGTTTGGCAACTCATGCTAGTATAGCTAGTAGCTGAAAATGTCCAACTTCTAACTTTACTTTTTTTCCACTGACAAGTCTACATGTTTTCGCTTATTTTATGTTGTCGGCCGGGCTTATTGCGGATTATTTAACTATCTCTCTGTTCCTAAGTCTAACACTGCAACCTACGGGGACCGATGTTTCCGGGCTCTGTTGCCGCTCCAAAACTGTGGAACTCCCTACCTAGCAATTTCCGTTACACTGAAAACCTAAGATCTTTTAAAATTAATATTAAGACATGACTTTTTAGATCCACATTTAATCTAATTTAATGGTTACATATGTTTCATTTCATACATATCTATTTCTCTATCGAGATTAAAGTTTGTTTTTTTTTCCTGTTAAGCGCTTAGAGCACAGAATAAGCGCTCTATAAATACCTCATTATTATTATTATTGTTATTACTATTATTATTATTATTGTTAGCGTTAGCGTTAGTGTTATTATTATTATCATTATTATTATTATCATTATTATTATTATTGTTATTATTATCATTATTATTTGTGAATATGTAACATCAAGACGAGGCTCGCGCTGTAAAGACGAGTCTATAGTCATTGTAAGCAGCAGCAACCGGGAATACGAAACTAGTCTATTAAAGTCAGATTATCATTATATTTTTCATTATCATCGTAATCGCGATCGTTATTGTTATTGTTATTAGCATGTGGTAGGAAGAGCTTATGACTAGGAATGCCTCAACATGGGGTTTCACAGAAGCAGTCTGCGGAAAATCTTCTGTTGTCTGCTAAAACAAAAAGGCTATAAGTCTTTAAATGAAGTAAAACAATAATCCAAATCACCAATTACTTGGTTGTTTTTTTTTTCAGCCGTTCATCTGGACACGGGATGCCGGTACTATCAAGACAGAGTTCTTCATCCTTTCGCATTCAGAGTACATGCACATAAACTCGGTAAGATGTACAGCAGGGATAAACTGCGTATGTTTTCTGGGACAAAAACTTGAACGTTGGGAAAAGCGTAAAAGTTTTCATAAACGTCCACGTTCAGTTTGATCTGCAATAGCCAGATTCACAGATCAAAAAAAATCAGATTTAGATCAGTTATATACATTTGATCATTTTAGTTACTAATAGTAGAAAATCCACCCTTCTTATTGGCCAATCTTGGCTTGCATTGTTTGTCACTAGCAACGTAAATGATACTTTGCTAGGCTGACAGACAAATGCTGTCACGAAGCAAAACAACATTAACAACCCTGTCAAGTCTCAGGCATAGCATGTAGATGGGTTAAGCATGACCACTAAGAATTCTACGGGGTACGGCAGATTGTTGCAAACTGGTAACAGTAAATTATGACGTTTTACGTTCCATGTAGGAAGTGTAATATCGGGCTACAGGATCCGAAACAACCAATGGACGTTGCTTGGAAAAGGAGACCCGCAGAGACCGCAGGTTTGGGAACGAACGACGTTTTATTTTAATTGTTCTTTATCTTTTTACTTCATTTTAATGTTCCTTCTCCTGTTCTTATAATTATGTACTTTGACTTCTTTTAGTTTGATTATAACATTGAATCTGAAACTTGCACTAGCTCTCACTTGTGCATGTAAATTCTCAACCTTGCTCTTACTGACATTGACGCTCGCAATTCGCATTCTAATAACAGTGTCAATGATAATAACAACAGTGATAACAATAACAATAAAAACAATAAGAATAATTAACTCCCACACTTTTGACACTTATTGTTTGATTCCCTTTTAATACAGTTAGTAGTATATTTATTCATTAGCACGTCACGTATACCTGTATCATTTTGTAAAACACACCAGCACTTTGCACATCACAAGAATCATCTGTGAGATGGAAAGTGAATAAATGGAAGAAGAAGAAGAATTATAATAATAATTTTAGTGCATTGGTCAGCAACACTTCAAAAGAATGGCTTTTTTTAAAGTAAAAAGCAAAAATAAAAAAAGTAAAGTAAAGTTACTTTTTTTAACTTTAAAAAATGATAATAACAATATTAGTTCATTAGTCAGTAACATTTCAAAAGAATGGTTCTTTTTTTACCTAGAACTAATTAAAAATCCAATATATTCAAACCAAATCTAGTAAACAATTGTCTAATGTTAGCAGTAAATGGCATGCCAATAGTTTTTTATTTTTAATGTCAAGTATTTAACCACGAAAACTTAAGCTTTACAAAGTAAAGCGGACTCGACAACATTTACTCCTCTTCTTGCTGACTGGTATTTCACTGATCCTTATACCTTGTTATTGCCTCTAGATGTAACATGACAACTCAACACTTCTTTTAAGTGCTGCACACTTTCATCAATTTACTAATAGACTACCATCACCTAACTACTAAAACTTTTGTTACTGGTACTGCTGTTGCTGTTGCTATACAGTTTGATCATTTTCATCGTATGTTTTTCATTTTCATTTACACACAGGCCTTCTACCCCATGGACAATCACGTAGATATACGAAAAGATGACTTATTGGTGAGTACATCGCCATTGTAGACCTACAGACTGCTTCTCACTGAAGTTTCTGTTCAGTTTTTCATCTCCATCACAGTTGATACAGCGAACTGGTTAGGAAGCTCAACAGTTTTCAAAGGGAGTCTACGAAGCCACTTTGTTTTATGTTGGACGAACAGTGACCCTGCACATTGTTTTGTTCAATGTGGTAGCCCAAATGCTTTTACTGGTTAGTTGCTAATATGCGTATCAATACCTTTTGTGTTTTGTGCAGGGTCGCAGAAGGACAACGAACAAAAGAAATACAAAACAAAAACATATAACAAAGAAACTGGCCAAATTTCATAACCAGTTCGCTATATTAACTATGTCTTCATATATCTGACAGTTTCTACTGATTATGTTCGATTATGTCAATTCAAAGTACAAACAGCTAGTTTCTGTTCTATGTTGTGTAGTGTTTTCACTGACCGTGTCACTGACACTTTCTCTGTGTTTGTTTTTTCAAAATTTTATTTTGTTGTATTTGGTTTGGTTTGTTTTTCCTATCACAATTCCTTCTTATCGTTTTAGGTGGCAAGATGTACTTACAACTCGATGCAGAGAGACAGAGTGACCAATATTGGGTATGTTTACAT
>JAOBRG010311756.1:0-15623 GCA_027574985.1 Umimayanthus nakama
GGGGGGGGGGGGGGCGCAGGAGAGAGGGGACGGTTAAAGCCCAAATTTCTGGCTTTTAAAGCGCTAGGTAAATCTTCAAAACTGGGATTTTATAACTTTTAAATTGGGTTTTCTTCATTAACCCTATTCAGACTGGGCATTTTTGGTGTCCCTCGGTTTTGTTTTGGTTTGTTTTTTTTGGGGGGGGGGGGCTCTTTGAACCCCTCTTGTAATTTTTTTTGCTATCAAAGCTATTGAAAAGATATTTTCACAGTTGACAGATCTCATCAAGTTTACTTAATTTTTATCTTTTTATTAATGATATGACGTCATTTGACGTCACAATTACGTCATTACTGTCAAAAATTAGATTTTGACAAAATCTAGCTTATCATAAGAAGAATAGTTTAAAGAGGTTTCTGACTTAAAAACGACAAGTAAACGATACAAAATGAAAGGAAAACTCTTTTTTTAATTAACAAAAACTTTATTTTAAAAAAATTAGTAATGTAAAGCTTTTATCACTAGCGAAAGTTGATGTTCAAAACGCACATCAGCTCTTAAAATAGAACACTGATAATTTAGTTAAACTTGTTATCTTTAATGTTATTATCTTTACTAAAACTGTTTTATAACTGTTTGAAACGTTTTCAAATGCAAAACAACCGGGAAAAGCTTGAAATTTTTAAAGAGTGCAAAATACATGGCCGCCATCTTGGATTTCAAAAACGGTAATGCGCAACGCCTATGACGTCAAAACCACGTGGAAAATGAATTAAATTACAGAATTTATCGATTAATTTACTTTGAGGCTGAGAATTTGCATTTGTTTTAAAAAGTTTGTTAACTTATGGAGAAAAACAATAAAAAGTCAAAAAAAATCGAGGAGACGTGACGTCAAAAATTGGGTTGCCATGGCAACAAATGACACCATTGACGTAAAATTCGTCCATAATCTTGTTCTCCAATAAATTCGAGCCAAAATCACCAAATTTGGCTGGTATTACTTAAATATTAAAAAAGTTCTTAAAAGCTGAAATCGGCGCGGGCACTTTGAACCTCCCCCCAGTCTGAATAGGGTTAAAAAGGTTTGGGTGTCAAGACAAACGCCATTTCAACATTTACAAATTGATAGTATCTGGCTATCCTTAGGGCAAAACCTCTATTTTTAAGACTTCTGGGAGACATTATGAAAGCATAACTTAAACGTAGTTAGCATAAGTTGAATGTCAGTAGTTTATCTGTCTGTCTCGCTTGCCGATATCTCAGACTTCTAACCATTCTTCCTTCCGTTCTCTTAAATAGGTTTACTGATCTGAAGTTATCAGATCGCACAGGGCACAGTGCCCAGCGGTTGCTTGCGAAATCAACAATTCAGTTTGTAAGCATCTTAAATGTGTTCGTGATCCGCATGATGCCGGTTTTCTGCGTTTCAGTGATTGTGCATGCTTTCCCACTCTCTCCTAGAACGAACTGTCGTCTGTTATCTATCTAGCTGTCTGTCTGTGTCTCGCTCTGTCTCTGTCTGTCTGTCTGCTAGCCTGTGTCTCTCTCCCATCCCTCCTCGGTCTCCCTGTTGGTCTGTCTGTCTCTGCCTATGTATATATCTGTCTCCGTCTCTTCCTCTCTGGTTGGCTGGCGGTCTGTCTGTCTGTCACTCTTTCTCCTATCTATACTGACGATCTTCTCAGTTGTATCACAAGGTTGCAAAATGCAAATGACATGTTATTAAAATGTTGTAATTCAAGGAAACCTGTGGCTTCGGGATCGAAATATGAGTCTGAGATCTTTAGGTTTTTTAAATGCGCAGGAGTCACTTAGGTTTCTTTACACCCCAGTATCCAGAAAGAAATTGTTATAACTGACACTAAGTGTAAAGAAACCTAAGTGCTAACCAAAGTCTTAAAAAGTCTTAAAATCCGGGACGATATATTTATCAAAAGAGCCGACAAAGGCCGTGCTGCAGTTGTCTAACGCACCGACATTTACAAACAAGAAGCTTTCAGATACTCTCAGGCTTGCCGACACTAAGTTTTATGCAAAGTCGACAAAGACCTTTCACTCGCCAATCAGAAAAAAATCAAAGATACAGAGTTATTCCAAACGATAAAACGCTTCTGACCAGCGCACTTTTTAAAGAACACCCATTCAGAGGTGAACTCCAGCTTAAAAATGCTATCCGAAGATTGAGAACCACTTGCTTTTCCTTTTTTTTTCTTTTCAAGAGCGCCTTAAGCAAATTAAGGTCGTGTCCATGGGAACCCGGCTAATGGAACCAAATTACGTGAAGCCATTTGCCACACCATGCACACATAAAGGTATAAGAGTGTTCGTTACACCTCCAGTTAGCCTTACAAATAAGCGATGCCGGTTTGACTTTTTATCCTAATGTTCAGGGTCTGGCGATTTAAGTTGATATGAAGGCCTCCATTTAGTTGCATGTATGTCACTGATTTTGCAGAATCACCACACAAGGTCAAAAGGCAAATTCCCAAACACCAAAGCTCAGTACTTTCTCTTTTAAAACCTGTCTTCGTACTTTCCTTTTCTAAAACTAGTCGGAAACTATAAATAGTACATCTTCAGTGGTTTATTCACCTCTTTAATTCTTATGACAAAACGAATAGTTTTGTATTGATGTTGTAAAGAGACGACTGTCGTTGATAAAGCGGTCGGGGCTCAGAGAAGGTTAAGCGCGACCCACGCTTACTGAGGCCGGGTATGCCGCAGTGAGTGGTAAACAAGCCCTTTAGGTATCCATAAACTACCCACGCAATTCTCACGAACTGATAAACTGAGTCTAACTAATCGCTGGTCACTTTAAAAACATACTGAACATAAGAAAACTATTAGGTTACACTCTTATGAATAATAGATAAAGATATAACGTGGAATAGTTATCGTTTACAGATAGCACAACTCTCGGCACCACTTGGTTACTTGATGTTGTTCTCGTTTCTTTCCGTGTCTCAAATTAGAAGAAGTGTTTTTGTTCGAATCAGACAGGGTGTTTTTGTTCGAATTAGACGCAGTAATTTTGTGTCAGCAACACTGATGAGGTACAGATCGTAAAACTCTTTGCAGGGGTCAATGTGTGGGTACATTTCCTCTTACCCGGTTATGTGTTTTGTGTTTCTTAAGATGGATATGCAAACTAATAATGTGTCTCTACACGCGAAGCTACTAAGGCACTGCTGCGGTATGCCTTTGGCCGCAATGTCGAGACTGTGCCCAGATTCTATTGAGCGGCACTGTTAATTTGCCAGGAGTGTTTTAAGGCCTAGCTTAGACATCGTGCTTTCGCGCACCGAACTCATTGATTTCGATTTGGCGCGGTGAAAGCACGCTGAAAGCTCGATGCCTAAATTGGCACACCTATTTAGCACGGTGCCAATTAATACTTGGCACGGTAAGCCTGGGCAACCAACATATTTAATAAGTCCAAAAGCAATTGGGTGCGGTGCTCGGTGCCATGTCTAAAACACAACCGTGCTTTGACCGCGCCAGACACCGCACCAAATGGAATTGAGTTCGGTGCGGTGAAAGCACGATGTCTAAACTAGTTCAATTAAAAAGTTATCTGTGTCATACGTTTTAGGGGAACTGATTGCACTACCACAGAAAAGCTCCGAACTAAAACGAGAAGCTTGTATAATTCCCAGTTTTTTGGAGTGCCGTGTCTTATAACAGGGCATGTAAACTGTATTTAGAAAATGTTGGAAAATTACATTCGATAAGCGCACGTTCTTTGCACCCCGGGCCGAAATTTCGGATCGGTGCTGTTTGTTAAATAGAAGGGAAGACTCAAGTTTATAGCGACTACACAGAAGGGTCCAAAATACCCAATTCGACAAGTATTGGGGGTTTTGCCCGTGTAAACAAGATCATTTGATACGTGACAGCAGGAAGGAATATGCATATGGCACTTTACCAGGAATTGGGATTGCCTGAATAAACTTTTAGTTCGTACAGAAAACAAAAACTGAAAAACACTCTTTTCTTGAAAGAATTTCTAACTTAAATGTATTTGAATATTTTGAGGATTTCAGCCTCAAGTGTTCTTAAACTTACCTTCTCATAAACCGAATTGTTAGTATTAGCTGCTTCTGGAAGCAGCTTATAACTTATAAAGGAATCCTGAACTCAAGCGAGCAGAGGTAAAATGCTATCTTTCATAGTCGACGATCACATTCAGACTCCACGGAAACAAGAGAAAGCGCAAAGCGAAGGCGAGACAATTTATCGTTTTCCATTCGTATTAACCGACCGGAAGCGTGCATTCTTACTAGTTGGCCGCTACCCCAGGCCTGGCGGGCAAGAAAGCAATATAATAAGGAATGAAAAAAAATTAAAGGGAACCTCGGCTGAAAATGACTTTGGCCCTCAAATTGAACCTTGACGTTTCCATAATAGTCGGTGAGGATACGTCTAACAGATTATCAACCACTAACTGGTGCCAGTGTGCGAAGTGCTCGACTTTTACATTGAAGAAAGAGATCGAGTGTGTCTGCTGCAGACAGATCGAAAAAATGTTGCTGCTGTCAGTGGCAATTTCGAACATCTGAATTGTATCACAGATCACTTTGATTTTGAAGCTGTTTGTCTTAACGAAACAGTTTTAAGGACAGCGTTAATTCGCCTTCAGCATTCTTCGTTTCTGCGATTTTAGGAACTTGCCAAGAGTGCTTGCGAACGAGTAAGTACTAAGTTTATTAAAGTGATATTTTTCAAAACTCCGGGAAACTCTGAACGAACAATCGCAATAGTAACTGCTCTTTTTCTCACTCATGTACATCCACATTTGACTGTTTAATTTATTTTTTCTTGTTTTTTACAGCACTAAAAGATGGCTTGCATACACTCAGTTCACGTACTGGGTGCACAACAAATTAGGAAAAGGTGTTAGACTTGTACATGTGTCACCAGCTTGTGTTGTCTACCGTGTCTGTGCCAAATTCCCCTCACCAGATGGCACGTACACAGGTTTCAGGCTTTCTCACATGAAAATCATCCCAGAATCCTGACCTGTTCTCTCAGTACCAAAAAACGGCTCATTTTTAGAGCAACCAAGGTTCCCTTTAATTAAATACAAAGTTGTACATGCACAACACTACGGGCGATGTTACACTGACGAACACCAGACGAGAAACAAAATACTAGAAACAAAGTTGTACATGCACAACACTACAGGAGATGTAACACTGACGAACATTAGACGAGAGACATTTTTTCCCATGATTTTATGCGATGTCCTAAATATAAGTTCTCCGCCTTTTCTCAGCCTCGAGTATCTTCATCCACACGTTTTGAGTATTAAATGGCTCTTATAAAAAAAAAAAGAGTGCAGTGTCGTATAGATGAAGGCTTCTTGTACGTGCATTGTGCGGCCATATTGGAAATAAATATTGGAAAACAAACATTGAAAATTAAAATGAATTCACAATTTTTTTAGCTTAAATTAGAATAAGAGTAATAACTGGCTGTAGGTGATTTTCAATAAACTGACATTTTCAACCACTGCTCACATATCAAAACAGATCCAACCATATGCCACTAGATGATGTAGACAACAACACGTTAAAAACATAGGTTAGGCATCCCTCCAAAGGGAAAAACAAAATGGTCAAATGTAAATTTTAACTCAAAGTTTGAGCACCTTGACGAAATCCCCGAAAGAGAGATGGTACGCAAGTTGAAAACCATTTATTCTTTGCAGCTACTTTGCTAGACGGCTCGCACGACCAACAACTTAAAATGTTTTGCGTTAACACGTGATGTCAGAATTCCTTTTAGTTATTTACTTTTAACTTGCCCGAAGGAAAATGATTTAATTTTATTTTTAGAAGTTCAATAATTCATGGTAGAGAGAATGTGTAATCTATAAGATTTAAATATTTATAGTTTATGAAAGACTGTCACATTTTCTTATACTCTTGGCGACTTGTTGGCGCGAGCTCACCGGCAACTTCATGATCACAACACTTGAGCTTGGAGGAAAGTTATTGTTTAAAATTGATAAGGGCGCATTTCTTAATATACTTTACCCAACCGATTTAAGCACCATTGAGATATCTCAAATTCGCTTTGATAGAACTTTACTGAATTAATTAATGAAAAATCCTCCCACATTTTTTGTCTAAGTTAGAAGCAAAATCACCATATTATTTATCAAACAAGCGCTATTTTTGTATAAAAATGTTTCAATATGAATTAGCTGTTAAGAAAATGTGTTTTTCGAATTCACAAAAATGAGAAAAGGAGTTTTATAAAGAAAGATCCAAATTCAGGGCACATAAATTAACACTTTAAACAAGTGTAAGTATTTTGACGTTCATGTTATCGCGAAGAATTGCTTATATGATAATTTTCTAAAGGCTTTTGCGAACCTCATATTAATTCTTACTTCACCTGAATGGATAACAAAAGAACTACCATTATCAACAGTATGTAATTATATGATGTAGAAATTCTTAGTGGAAGCATGACAGATCGGTGAAACATTTCCTCGCAAATTAGAAGTCTTCTACGGCGGCGTAGTATCTTTAGTTATGTAAATACGACTTTTTAATATTTTACTTAGTTTGAAATCCGTCAATCCTTCAAGACTAGACCACTGTTCACCGCTCGTTCCTTTTTTTCTTCTATCGTTACAATTCCTTATCATTAAAAAATAACAAAGCCCTTTCGCAGACAATATTTGATTGATCTACTTTTGGAGATCGTCCAAGATCTTTTTATTCCGAATTTAGACATTTTTAAAAGCATTTTTTGAAAACGCATAATATCGAGCTTACATTCATCACTAGGCAACAGAACAAAATTGCTTGTTTATACAGCTTCTTGAAGACAATGTTTTTGAATAGCATTGCTGAAATGTAAATTAAAAAGTTGGGAACTTTGGTCTGCAACTGTTGTGAGCTTGCTAAATTTGAACGAGTTTTAAAACTTCTGTATGTTTGATAAAAAGAAAATAACGGCGACGAAAAATAACAAGTGGGGAGAGGGCTCCAAGAAAGAAAGAAAGGACTTGTCTCAGTTCTAACTACTTTTTGTAGTAATAATATGTTTTCGTCTAGTCGAAAAAATGTCCGTTGTTAGAAAGATTTTTAGAAAGCCTTTAAATTAGGGGAAGTACTCTAAAACTTTCTAGAGCAATAATTAATAGAACGCTAATGTACGAGTTCACAGGTGTTCGTGTCAACTGTCGAGATAAGAATTCCCATAATTTCATGCATTATGGGGAGAATGACTTCGCATATGTAATGTGGAATAAAGAAACGAAGTATTCAATTCACCAATTGAACCACAGACCAGAATTTTGAACGGACATCAATTTTTTATTGGAAAACTTCGACAGCTTTTCGTGTTGGCGTCGATCAACGGCGGAAGCTTAGCCAAAGTGTGAAAGTCTGCCCAGTTCCATCGAGCGTTTTAAGCAGCAGAGAAATTCAGCTTGTCCTAGAAGAAACCGGTTCTGTATATTTATTCCAAAATGTATATCTTTATCTCCGTGGGGCACCACCGCAATGCAATGCGAAGGAACACAAGTTGAATAGTCGCCGTTTTTAAACCAACACGAACTAGGCAGAACTATCATATCGACTCTAAACGAAGGTAATTGGTTCCATTGTACAGATTAGCCGTGATTGAGAGCTTTGACGTTGTTTCTACTTGCAATGTTTGAAAAGGTTCGCCCGAGAAATTGATATCTTGGTTGAGAAGTGTCACCTGTGCTATTATTAGCCTAGCAGTGACTTGAAGTCCTGTGTTATTAAGTTAGTCGTAAGCTCCGGCTAAAAGTGAAAACTTTACCACAGCACAGAAACAAAGCCAGAGGTTCCATATTTTGACCGCGGACATGAACAAATTCCTCACCGAAATGTTACAGCTTCCAGATAATCTCATAACGAAACTGTGCTGTGTTAGAAAGTGATAACGCTCAAAACATTTGCCTGCTGGCCATCCTTATAGTTATAGGGATACTACATTGACATGGAGCAAGGTGGCTCAACGAATCTGTCGGTTGGTGACATGGTCGTGGAACTTTCCAACCCGGCTGCTGTAGGAATGGTATTGGTGCTAACTCTTGGGGATTTGCTGTCGATTGTCGGGAACATTCTAGTGTTGGTAGCAGTCATAGGGAACACAAAACTACAAACAAACACGAACTTTTTTATAATGAATCTTAGCGTCATAGATCTTCTTGCGGGGTTGCTGCTCATTCCGATCGTCATTTTTTCTGTTTGGAAGAAAGCCACCCAAACCGGTCCTCTATGTAATTTCCTTGCATTTCTGGACTCGGTGTATGCGACTGCTTCGTCTCTGACGATTGCATGCATCGCAATGGACAGATATCACTCGATCGTTAACTGTCTCCACTATGAGTATTTAGTCACGCACAGAAGAACTGTTCTGGCGATAGCATGGTCCTGGTTTCAATCTCTCTTTGTGGCTATATGTCCTATCGCGCACTGGGGGGAATACACGTTTCGGGGTTACCAGTTCAAATGTTCCCTTCAAGTGCCTGACAAACATGGTTTTCTCTACTTCAAGATTATTACTTGTATCGTTGCTCCATATACAGTCACTGTTTTCTGTTATACAAGAATTCACTTAGTGGCTAGACGACATGCTAAGAACATGGTTCGAATACAAATTCAAGACAATGGTAAGCGCATACGCCATACCCACTCCTCGCGCAAAACCAAACTCGTCTATATCGTTGTGGGTTTATACACTATTTGTTGGCTTCCAATCTTCTCGTTAAAATTGGCGCAGACTATTGCTCCCGGCACATCGCTGCCTTGGCCATTTATTGAGACTATTTTCACGTTTCTTGCGCTGTTAAACGGTTCTTGCAACCCGGTCGTTTATGCGTTGATCACGACCCATTACAGAGCCGGTCTAGTTCGCGTTTATCGACGGCTACGCCGAAAATTTGGAAAACACGTTCCCCCGGGCCAAGACCTTACCAAGAGCTCTTATTCTTTCTCAAGGTCTGTTTCGAGTTTCTATCGGTTTCTTGCCGAGCGAGAAGCGATGGCAAAAGATCTGGATATGGTCGAGTTGCCGACTAGCCGTGAATCTGCGAAGCGCCGTGATAGTACTAGCGTCAGCACCTCGAAACACTCGAGCGCTGGAGAGAAAGGACGGCGGCAGGTAGCCAATCCACAAACCCTCACCATTCCGGATGACAGACGAAGCAAAACAAAACTAAACGTTGCTTGTAGTTCGGTTAAAAAGAACGGCGTAGCCACTACATTGCGGGATAGAATTCCTGAGGAAAACAAAGAGCAACTACGTTTATGTGGCTTAGAAAGAGAGGAAAATTACTCAGATGAGGGAGCAGGTAGTTGTATTGTAGCCAGGAAGAACTCGAGAAAAACATCACTAGCTGTAGATGTAAAATATTGTGAAGATATGTGCACGGACGATAGCGACTCAAAGGTCAAGGTGATTAACAGTTATAGCAAACCAGATAAGGGAACAACTAAAGGAATGAATGCTAGAATTGGTTGTATTTTGAGAAAGGAATCAAAAACGTTGGGAAATCAGGATAAAAAGGTAAAGTTTGATGACCAACTATCAAAAGAACAAACTGAATCGCTAATGAAAGACACAGGACACAGAAAGGAGGATGGTAAAGTGTGACATACGACTTTTAACTGCAAGCACTACATTTTTGAAAACTTATTGTTGTCATTAATTTTGACGTATAATTGAGAACAGTCTTCAAGATCTGTTCTGAAAAGTTTAGCCGCAAGTAAACATACTCAATGGTGATTTTTTAGAGTATTATTTTAAGTAAAATTATCACTGGAAACAATAAAAAGCCGTTGGCAAAACGCAGAGGATAACTAAAAAGAACTCGTCAAATATATTAGGCGGAACTTATTTCAAAAACACAGTCAGTACTTTTCCAACTATTATGTCTTCATCCGATGCATGATGAAAAAACCACAAAGGCTGTTTTTGGGGGTTCTATAATATTCATTGAAATTGTAATTAGGCCGCTGAGCTGTTCGTTGTTTTAGCCAAACGCCATGTTTTTCTTAGACAATTGTAATCAGTTTATCCGACAGAATGGCTTGATCAACTGATAGGGTTTGCTTAGACAAAGGTTTAGTTCTTGTTTTTACGCCAGCCTGAGAACATTTATCATGTACCAGTACAACTGAGTCACACAAAGGTTAATAACTTTTATTACGCAACACAATAAGGGTTTGCTTAGCTCGATATATTTCTGTTCAAAATTATATTTCTAACAAAAGAAAACGGTTGTCTTCGGTGTTTTTGACTTCACGGCTACAAGAACTTCTAATTAAGCCAACAGCAGAAAACATCTGTTACAGAGAAACGGTAATAAGCGTTCTCAGACGCAAAAGATAACAAAATTGAGTGAGTGTGTGTATGATACAATTAGTAGTAACGATAAATATAGAGAGTTTGTAAATTCCTTGGAGTAAATGTTCGCAATCAGCTATTCATAAATAGCTTTTATTCGGCTTCGTCAGTATTTCAATGGGTGGTTGTATATACTACGGATGGGCTTGCCAAAGGGTTTATTCTGCCTGATAATGCCCGGCTTGAAGCGTGGGCCCGGAGTAGACTGCAATTAAGCGCATTGTAAACTGTCATAACAATTCCTATCGGGTCGGCCTTTGATCTCATTGTTCATATTTCCTACGAAAAACTCGGACCGACTATTTCTACAAGTTGTAGTCTATCAAAAAACGCGTCATACACAAAACACCTTAACATAAAAAGCTGGCAAAAGATTTTACCGAGAACCCGCATCGACGTAATGGACCAACGGACTGCAGCCGTTAAGAAAAGTTTGTTGTTTCGTAAGAAGAACCGCTCGGGTTAGAGATAAACAGCAAGGTTTTCATGCAAATGAAGTCCTTTGAGATCCACTGTTTTGTTAATTCGTAGTTTTAAAATAATTACCATTAAAATTCGGAAGGACCAGGCCGACAGAGTCCAGCCTCAATTCCAGTCAACTCCCTGCACGCTTTTTGCGCCTGTTCAGTCCAAAAACGGGAGGCGGGATCAAACAAAAAGGAAATAGTAAAAAACATATGGAAAAAAACTAGGGAAAGCAAACGATGCAAGATGAAGCAAGTTGGTGAAAAAGGATAAATACTGAAACAAGATTTGGAAGGCTAAAGGAAACAGAATAAAAGAAAACGGGGCAGTCATAGGAGTTGTATTGTCGAGGATTCGGGAGCAAGTTAGTGCTGAAAGCAAAAGCACAGAAAACTTACAATTGGGAGACTGGATAAAGGATTGGAAAGACAGAAGGCAACAAGAATAAAAACAAGAGTGCAGAAGAGATTGTATGAAGGCAAAGCTAAGGATATAGAAAGTGTGACTGGATCAAGCACATCATGTTGTATTTACCCCTTAGCGCTCGGATAACATTTTCAATGTTATTTTATCTTTATTCGACTATGGAGACGTTGCGAGGAGCGATCGAGACAACTCAGCTTTGATCTTAGAGCTTCAAGTGTTACAAGACAATGCTGCGCGGCCTTTCCTTGATTTGCCGCCTCGTGCTTCTGCAACCGACGCATTGGAAAGGCTTGTTTGGAAGACTCTACTCCACAGAAGAGCACCGGTTGATATTTGTGTACAAATCCCATAACAGCTTGTTCCCATACACTGTTCAATGTCAAGTAAACGAGGATTTTCATGATCGAAACAAAACATTTGTAAATGAAAGGCGACCAAAAGATGGGGCGGCATTGACAACGGGAAGTGCGAAAAATAGCTACGTGAAGCGGGAGATTAGGGAACGGGAAACGCGATATATAGCTGCGCGAAGTGGAAAGCAAAGGAACTGGAATCGTAAAATGTAGTTACGTGAAGTGGGAGGTAAGGGAGCGGGAAGTGCGAAATACAGTTGCGCGAAGGGAAAGGCAAGAGAACTGGAAGCGCAAGATATATCTACGTGAAGTGCACGTGAGATAAGGGAGCGGGAAGCGCGACATATAGTTACGTGAAGTGGAAGGCAAGGGAACTGGTAGCGTGAAATGTAGTTGCGCAACGTGATATTTAGACGTCACAGTAAACCATGGCATCATTGAATAAACAGTGATTACAGATTTGTTTAAGATATATTAAAATGGTTTGACTTTTCACACTTATTTAAAGGTATTGATGGTTTGAGAAAAAACGATACTTTAAAAGACTGATAGTTTTAGTAGGTAATTAAAAATTTCAAGGTGGATCTTACGTGCTCTCTTAGTAAGGATCTTAACGTTGAAATTTGTTAGACGTGCAAACAAGAAAAAGAAAAATCCAAGACACCCCATTTCCCTACTTGATGATCAACATCACGACTCTTTACAGTTGTAGTGCTCAGTGTCATGCTCCAAAGCGAATGTCATGGATGCCAAAACCAATACTTGCAGTTTTTTTTTTAAAAATACGGATACCTCGATTTGAGCAGGTATCGCCTCTGTTACCCAGGGGGCTCTGCGAGTGAAAAATTAACTACAGTAAATAATAACACGACAAGCTTTCTGCTAGGGTTAGATATTTTAGTGTTCAGTAATAGCAGTACGTAATTGTAACTCTAAGCAATCAAAAATTGAAGCTTAAAGGTGTTATTTCTCGGTATCAGTTAAGGAAGAAACGTTTGCCGATTCCACGGCATCAATTTTGTAGGTAAGAGCATTTTTGATAAGTTCAACCACAAATAAAATAGGGGTATATTTTCTAGAATGTTTCGCCTCATCCAAGTGGTCGGAAGACAATTTAAATTATTTCTTGCAAAACAGTTTCACTTGAGTAATTTGGAAATGTGAGAGAACTTGTAAGAGAGACGTCAATGAGCTAGTTTTAAACCCACCAGTGATAACATTATTCATGTCTTCATTTGTAAACCAAGGTAAACCAGCTGTACAAAGCTGAGCGCTCCGAGATAAGCTGGGATGACGATTGTTTGTGGCATGTTGTGTGGGCGGAGAGTAAACTCTGAACAATTATACTTATCGGCTTTACGAAACTAATGGCGTGCTACAGTCCAGCCAACCAATTTGAGCTGTTTCCTTGTTTAGTTGTTTTTATCAATGGACCACAACAATAAAGGCTTTTAATATTCATAGCGCTTGCATTGGGCTTCGTTTTGCTTTAAGTGTAACATAAAATCCAGTTGAGCCACCAGGCTTAAAAGCAATTAAGAGCTTTCTTCAACGGTAGAGCAGAAAAATGTAGCAACCGCGTTTCTTTTTTGTGATATTTAAGAAGTAGACGAAACACCAAACACTTTTGATGTGTTAGTTCTTAATTCCAGGCTTATAAGCCTACAACAACAACAAAAAAGTTCGACCTGGACAGCGGAGGGGAGGGGCAAGTAGGACTATAACCTTATCACTTTTCTAAAAATCATAACGAGTTACTGCAGAGATGAAAGTGTTTTTAGCCCCCAACTTTGAGTCACTTGTCAATCCCGCCACTTTCAAAGTTGCTCCGCGGTCCTTGTCGTTGCCAGATATTTAGGAAGACAACGGTTTCCTTTTGATCGATATGTTGCCTCTCCCAAAACAAAAGCCTCCTAAAAAACTTGCTTTAGTTAATTAATCTGTCTTAGTTTAGACATAAACATTAAGCTTGACTGTTCACAAGACAGAGAATGTGGAGTTAATACGTGAAACCGAAATGTTGCTGAACTTGCTGTTGACCGCCTGCCCATTCCCTTCTTAGTTCGTGTCGGCGCACGAGAACCGCACGAGCTGAAATTCCCTATTTTCACTAGACTTCCGGCGACTTTAACGAAATGTTTTGCGATTGCTGACTTGTCAGCTAAATATCAACAGCGCAACAGACGCAGACTGCAAGTCGCACACTCAATAGTCATCTTCTATCTTTTCTGTTGTCGGTTGTTATCAATTCATAAATTTTATGAAAATTATATATTTTGCATTCCATTGGTCATTGAACAATAACAGTAACAAAAAGTAACTTTTTTAAGAATATCCTATTGAATGTTTGTTTACCGATGGTAGGTTTTAGAGGAAAAGTTTTGGTTATTTATATTGCGTTTACATCCAATAGGATCTTTCGTTCTCAGATCAAGTTGTGGGCGACTCAATATTTGAAGCTATAAGGGAAAATGCAGCTGAGGTTACGGTCTTTAGGGATTGTTTTATACGGTTTTCAAAACACTTGATAATTCTTTTCCTATCATCTTATAGTGATAATAAACTTTTATTTTGGAAAAGCGTGGAATTCCTAACGGCTGTTTGCGTGAAAGCTCCCGGGTTCGTCAGCTTTGATGTGGTTTAACTTGAGGCTTACACAAACCGCGTGACCATCAGATTTAAAATCCTTCCAATGTCTTGTGTAAGCGATACAACAAACACAATCAAGATGAAACAGCCAATTTTATATATTGTCTACATTCTTGACCACTTAACCTGATTTATGTAACATTTATGTCCAAGCAAAGTGAAGAGAATTGACAAACAGCTTTGCAATGTGTTCCTGTAATTGCAACTGAATACTTTTACATCGCGAAAATTTGGATGCAAGCAGTAGCTTTCTGTAAAAAGTTAAATTGAATACTTTCGAAATAATGCACTCATGACTGTCTGAAAATGAACGTTAATGAAATACTGACACCATCGATGTAACCTAAGGGCTCGTTAAAATGTGGGTGCTAAGAGACATCCGAATAATGTAGTCCTTAAAGAGGCAAGAATTTGGCCTTTTTCTACCCACTCTGTTATCTTCCACACATTCGTTTGAAAACGGAGATATTTCGAGCGTTAAGCCTTCCACCCACACTAAAACGCTGAGCGTTTTCCTCGATCACGGAGCTGCGATCCTGTCGTCACCTTTCGTTTAGGCATGCGCAGATCGTTATAAGTGTATTTTGGGGTAGACCCTTTGACTTTTGAGGGAATAGGTGAGGGTTGGAAGATTTTTGAAAAACAAATCAGTTCATGCAGCACCCTAAAGTATTTAGGAAAAACATTATGCTGGATAAGCTCTCGTTCATGAACCGCTTGTATCAGTGGGGGAATAAGCTCACACTGGGCAAATCTTGCAGCCCCCCTCAAAACCAAATGGTCCACCCCTTTGCGTTTTCAAACGTGTACCAGATCTAAACTTAGTTTTGTGTTAAACCTGTCTTAAAACTTCCAAAATTATTATCTTTATTGATGTGCGTATTTCCGTTGAAGTAAACAAAACATCTCGTGCAGTTCTAGAAAACTCGATGTGAAAATCGGAAAATCTTCAAAGTTCGTCATCCTCACTAACTGAGAATCGGAAAATCTTCGGAACACGCTATTCTCATTAGTGAAAACCAGAAAATCTTCAGAACTCATTATCCTCATTAGTGAAAACCAGAAAATCTTCCTAATTCATCATTCTCACTGGTAAGAATCGGAAAATCTTCGGAACTCGTTATCCTCACTGGTGAGAAATAGGAAAACCTTTGGAAAGCGATATCCTCACTGGTGAGAACAAGAAAATCTTCGGATATCAATAGCCTTACTCGTGAATTTCGGATAATCTTCGGAAATCGATATCCTCACTAGTGAGAACAAGAACATCTTCGGATATCGTTAGCCTTACTCGTGAAATTTCGGATAATCTTCGGAAATCGATATCCTCACTAGTGAGAACAAGAA
>JAOBRG010311867.1:0-15622 GCA_027574985.1 Umimayanthus nakama
GAGCAACTATCATTAACACGATATCGAGGCCCTCACCATAACGAGGCATTTGCCAGCCAGTCGAAAATTTCTCAAAATAGCGAAGAACAGTTGTGCCAAAGCTTTTGGAAATCGGTCAAAGGAATTTGACAAACAAACAGTTTTAAAATGCTTTAATACGGTAGATTATTAAAGTCTATCCTCAAGCAAGTTGCACCACTAAACCACGTCAGCTCTCACAAGTATAATCCATTTGAATTTTTTTAAGGCAAAATTGTGCTTGAAATTTTTTTAATAGTATTTACAATGTCTTGTGCAGTCTTGACTCTTGCTGTGAAACTGTTCTTTGAAGGTTTGAGCAAAGAAAGGTGGTCAGTTTTGAAGTGGTTGAGATGGCGTTCTCAAAGTGGTGAAAGTGCTGTACACTCTGAAACTAGTCATCTGAAAAATAAAGACAAAAACCACAACCTCCTTGGCCAGAGATGCGCGATCTTTCCTCGTATGCCTAGCCAAGCAGCCCATGCAGAGTTATTAAGGTTGTTCTCTAATTAGTAGGGAAAGTTGTGGACTCTTGCAAGCTAAACAAAGTGGCTCACATTTAATGCTGACATAAGCCCTGTTTACACGGCGCAAACTATTAAACCCAGGTTGTGTTTACATGACGTTTTTCTAAACTAACCCGGGTTAGCAGTGTTTACACGCCAAAAACTAACCTGGGTTAGTTTTAATTTAACCTGTGAGTTGAAACCACTGTAGCATCATTCAATTTGTAGCTGATTGAGTTACATGCAACTGAGCCAAACCATGACCTCCCGGCTTGAAACCTGTTGTTTGATTTCACCATGCTAATCACGTGGCCTCGGGATTCTGTCAATGCAGTGCTGGGGCAGTGACTGGGGATGTAGGGTAGACATGCCGCAAGCTCTGCCGACTGACCTAGCGTTTCCAATGATCTTAAGCGCCGTAAAGAGCACCACAGACCAGTGCTGGGGCAGTGACTGGGGATGTAGGGTAGACATGCCGCAAGCACTGCAGACTGAACTAGCGTTTCCATTGATCATAAGCGGCGATAAGGAGCATCGCAGACCGATGCTGGGGATGTAGGGTAGATATGCCGCAAGCACTGCAGACTGAACTAGCGTTTCCATTGATCATAAGTGCCGTAAACGGCATCCCAAACAGTGCTGGGGTATGTAGGGTAGACATGCCGCAAGCACTGCAGACTGGACTAGCGTTTCCATTGATCATAATAATGATAAGCGGTATCCCATACAGTGCTTGGGCAGTGACTGGGGCATGTAGGGTGGACATGCCGCAAGCACTGAAGACTGAACTAGCGTTTCCATTGATCATAAGCGCTGTAAACGGCATCCCAGACAGTGCTGGGGCAGTGACTGGGGATGTAGGGTAGACATGCCGCAAGCAATGCAGACTGAACTAGCGTTTTCATTGATCTTAAGCGCCGTAAGGACCATCGCAAACCGGTGCTGGGGGAGTGACTGGGGCATGTAGGGTAGACATGCCGCAGGCACTGCAGACTGAACTAGCGTTTCCATTGATCTTAAGCGCCGTAAGCTGCATCGCAGACCATTGATGGGGCGGTGACTGGGGATGTAGGGTAGACATGCCGCAAGCAACGCAGACTGAACTAGCGTTTCCATTGATCTGAAGCGCCGTAAGGACCATCGCAGACCGGTGCTGGGGCAGCGACTGGGCATGTAGGGTAGACATGCCGCAGGCACTGCAGACTGAACTAGTGTTTCTATTGATCTGAAGCGCTGTAAGGAGCATCGCAGACCAGTGCTGGGGCAGTGACTGGGGATGTAGGGTAGACATGCCGCAGGCACTGCAGACTGAACTAGCGTTTCCATTGATCATAAGCGCCGTAGGATGCATCCCAGACAGTACTGGGGCAGTGACTGGGGCATGTAGGGTAGAAAGACCGCAGGTATCTTCAGTAAAAAAAAAAGAAAGTTCGCTAGTGATCTTAGACTTAACTGGATAACTTAGAACTTTGCAATCGTCGAGGCAGTCTGCTAGATAGAAAGACAGTTTTCAAAAGAGAAACCACGAGGCTTCTAAGTCTCAAAACACGAAAATAAAAGCAAAGGATCATCAGTCCTCAACACTTCGCTACCGAAAGCGTCAAAAGACCAGACGTACTATATCCTTGCAACTTGTCTCCAAATGACTCCAATCATTCCTAACTAATAAGTTGAGAGAGCTTTGCATTGAGTTTGAAGAGTTATTTTAACTTTATTCTCAGGACTTCACAATTCCTGTAAACTGATAAACTTGTGAGTAACAAAAGCGGGGGTACGTTGAAGTGATGCAGAAAAATGGGGACATGGAACTTAACCCTGACCCAATGGAACTTGGAGCAATGGAATCTTTTCAATGTAGTGGGGACAGAGCAACAAGGAGCAGGAGTAAGGGCCAAGGGTATGAGAAGCGGAAAGCAAAGGGCAGGTTCATTGTCAGCAACACTGAGCATCACTCCAAACTGACATTAGCGGCTGAAAGGACCGCGGTGATAATCAGAAGCAGACTGCGAGATCAACTATCAATCGTCTTGCACCTCGATATGCTGGGATACTTACCAATAAGCCAGTTTCACAATCATGCGCAGTACGTTCAAAGGGCTTTTTTGGCAGGCTGCATATCCTGTAAACATGACGGATTGTATGAATGAGGGGAAATACTGCCTAAAATGTTTTGTAGTTGATTTGTTTCTATCATATATCAAAAAATATCTCCAGTTATTCATCAATCCGCCGTGTTTACAGGACGGAGTATCGCACAAAATAAACGGCTTTTACGCCTACGTACTGCGCACGAGTATGAAACCGGCTTATTCTTTTTTTTATCAGACATCAGTAATTTGGTCAACGGTTGAACTTTGGGCGACCTTCTTTCGCCACACCGTCCGTGGACAGGGACGTTAAGCCGTTGGTCTAGTCTCTTAGGTTCTATCGGGGGACTTAAAAGAACCCGCACACTTGCCGATAGGTGTAGGCTAATGCCGGTGTTGTGGACTGTAGTCGAGCGTTTTTAACATGCGCCCTTGGGCTCGAATGAGGGCGACCTCTCTCCACGTTATCGACTAAAAATAAATAATTTATTTGATATTTATTTGTTTATTTATTAAAGCTTATACGAGTCGTCCTCTACTCCGAGAACCAAAGATGCCATTGGATAAAAAAATATAAATTACCCAAACCTTAATTCTAAAACTGACCATCTGTAAAGAAACACACAATAGCATATTGTTATTAAGTGTCAGTTATTGTTTAAAAACAACCAATGGGATATTTCGTTCTCGGAGTGGAGCCTTACTCAATTCTACTGGTAAGCCTTTTACAAGATCTGACCATCAAATATGCATTGCCCATGGGAATATGTCACTTTACAGCCTACTCAAACAATACGCCATTCCAATCAGTTTTTTTATGTTTATTCTTAGAAAATGTAACAATGTTTATGTCAACTCAACAGCAAATGATATTGTTTTAGGGAAAGATCATTGTTTATGGCCAGGGTTGGGACTGAAGGGAATACATCTTTCCTTCTCAAAAATCTTTCACCTTATCTGGTTTTGAGTCTTTTCTCAGTATGAATGACTGTCATAAAAAAAAAAACCTACGTATAAACTGACCGGAAATATTTGCTTCTCAAGCAATTTCTCTTCAGTCCAAACCACAGCCACAAAAACATAACTGGTCCTTCAACCTGACTCACTTAGCACACAACTTTTGACTGGTTCACATCAGGCAACTCTGTACAACTGCATCGCTTATCAGCTAAGTATAAGTATATAAGGGATAGCATCGCTACCCGTTTCTTCAAAAAAGAAATGTCGTCTCTGAACTTTCTTGTGACATTTGCACAAAAGAGAAAAAAACTTGCAGCCTTGGACTGGGTGATTTTCAGTTTTAACAAAGCTGATCCAACATCAAAACTGTTAACCTACTACCAGTGATGTGTATAGGACATGATCTCAATTACGCGAACAGCAAACTAAATTATATAATGTGTACAACTTCCAAGGGACTTCAGAGTTTTCTTATGGAGGTGACCCTATAATATAGCAGTACGATATATATTTGTTTATATGATGTGAGATTATGTTAAACTTTGTATATTCTTGTGGATGTCTATGTTTGTACCATCTACCGGTAAAGTAAAATACATTGCAATATTTTTCTTTTTCAAACTAGCATTCAGAGTTTCGGGACCGTATTACTTTGTATTTCATCAAAATAATTTTAAAAAGCAGTTCAAAAAAAGTCAACTGGATATCTCAATTTAAACACTTGACTTGGTTTTGTTGGACCTCTGTGATCTCAAACATTTGCTATCCATGGCTTGGGCCCTGTTAGGCCTGTTATTTTATTTAACTACAAATTAATAACTTTATCTGTATCTTTATTTATCTGTTTATTCTTTTATTTACTTCTTTATTTATTTATTAGTTTCTTTTTTTTCAAAGAAAAATGAAAAAGAATGTATAAAATTATAAGCAACAAAGACTATTGTCATAATTTGTATGGTTGCACGAACTACTGTGTGCATTCCATTTGAGTTCATATTAATAAAGAAAAGGATTTGAATGTATGTACAAGACAAGTTGAGATCTGCTGTTTCAAAAATCATACAATCATAGAGCAGATCAATACTGACTAGGGGTCTCTGAGCTGATAGCAGTGTTAAATACAGCATTAACCCTACTCAAACAAAAGGAAATTATTTATACAATGTATTGTAATAAAAACATCTGTAGTATATACATGTATGGGAAAGTAGTCAGTTGGCTTAGTGTGTTAACATTACTAAAAGACTAAGGGAAACTCTGCAGTCTGTTAGCAGCAATCCACTTTAAATGAGCTGTTCTCTCATGTAAATGTACCTACTGTACAATATAAAGAGACTCTAAGTGCCCTTTTCTTTCCTACCATGCTACTCTTAACTTTATGGATATGAGAATTGATCGTCAATGATCATTTCTCATAGCCATCCTTCACCACACTTTCACAAATGAATTTATTTCATAAACCTTCATGGACAATTCTAGCTTTAAATGTATGGAGTAACTAAACACAGAATCTGTACACTGTTGAGGCTTTGCTGGGACACTAAGCCAATCACTGAAACAAAAAACTAGTGTGCAACTTAAGCCTCTCAATGAAAGAACAATAAACAATAAAATATTAGACAAAATTTTTACATTAAACTTATAATTTCAAAACTCCATGGCATTTCGGTAGCCTATTTTGAAATTACTCCAAATAGTTACATCATAGAGTTTGCTTGCATGGCCGCAGCCATTGGAAATTGATGATTCTACTATGACATCGAAAGCATAATAAAAACAATGCTTTTAAAAGTTCCAAAACTCTCATTGAAATTTCCATAAATTTCCTGGAGTTATTCTGCCTTTCCAGGAAGATAATAAAATTCCAGGATTTGCCATGAATTGAAAGAGGAATGCAAGCGCTGAAGAGACTCATTGCAAGTTTACCTTCTTCAAAGCTCCAGCTCTGAAAAAAATTGACTAGCTTTCTGTATCTTATGTATGCATGGTACATTATGTACATAAAATATTTTTACCACTGTATACAGGTAAATAAGCTGTTCACACTCTTTCGCTGTGTATACCAAGTTTACACTTTTTAGAACCTTCAATTCTCTCAAGAACCTTCTCCAGGCACTGGTCAGTTCCAACACAGTAATGCATGAAGACACAGATGAAAACCAACAGCAGCTGAGCAATGTTCAGTGGCTGCAAGATTTAACCTCAGGTCAAAAAACTTTTCTAAGAACTAGTCACATATTGCTTTATATCGTAGCTGCATTATGTACCGTACTTAACTCATAGAAGTGTAGTTTTATGCAACATAAACAGACTTCACTTTGGGTTATAATTGAAACTTTTGTTCCATATCAGAGACATTTGTATTCTTATCAGTTTTGTCTCATCAAGGACCGATGATATGATCAATGGATAGGCAACATAAACTCATTAGTTAGAGAGATGTTCACTGTGGTACAAGGCAACCTACTTTTGAAAATTTAACTAGTAAAGCCTTTTGGATGTATTTTAAAAAATGCATACATGTAGCTTAGATTGGGGAATAAATTACCACGCACCACTTGACCAGTGAAACTCCAGTGAAACTATGTCACACCAGTGCATTCCTTTTGCTACCAGCACTGCTGGCCCATGCTGAAAATGATAGTTTTGATCCCTGCATGCACTTTCCCACCAAATCTTCTGATATCACCAAAGAAGAGCAACACCCCCCTCCTCCACCACCACCATGCAGTTAGATAGTTGTCAAGTTTGTCATATTTGTGTTTGTACTGCTGTAGGTCAGGCTGTCCATGTAAATGTTTTTGTCTGTAATGATCTCACAGTTCAGAGACAAAGCTTCCTTGGGTTTCTGAATGCCATCCACGAGCTTTGTCAAACTCTTCTTTATTCGCAGTGCTGTCAGCCTTGCAGAAGCATGAGTGCACCAGCATTCCTTGATCATTTTTGCCATCACCTGAAGAGCCTTTAAAAAACCCAAGAAATTAAACTGAGAAGGAGACTATTGTTTTATTAGTCAGATGAGTGACAAGTCAGTTGATCACAATTTAATGGGTCAAAAGTCAATGGGTAATGAGTCAATAGGTCACAAGTCAATGGGTCAAAAGTTAATGGGTCACTGGGTCACAAGTCATTGGGTCACGAGTCAATGGGCTACAAATCAATGGCCACAGGTAAATGGGTTATGAGTTAGTGACTTAGGAGTCAATGTGTCATGAATCAGTGTTCAGTAGGTCATGAGTCATAAACTAATGAGTCATGAATCAACAAGTTTGAAAAGATGGTTAAGGATTAATATTAGGATTGGGTTAGCATATACTGTACTAGGTTAGGGTCAAGAGTAAAGTTAAGGTCAGTTTTAGGTTTCATAGACTTGTGTAAACACAACCTCAACTTAGCAAAACTTGGTAGGGCACTCCGATAATCTCTAGGTATCACTAACAAGTTTAATACTTACATAGTCTCCCGACCAGCGATTTGGTATGATGGGCCTTTTTTTCTCAGTCACCACCACTTTTTTCATCTCCTCGAATGATGGATCTTGTGGTACCATATCAAAAAATGGGGGCTGGTATTCATCACATATACCTAGAATAATTCAATTAATGTTAAGTTTAGTAAGTCAAACAGCCAAAAACAATCTATAACAACAGTAAATTATTACCTCAATTACTACTTTTTCTGTTTACATTGCAGGAGTGTAGAATTTTCTGAGAGTGAGCTAGCCCTGTGCTTGTAAGGTCACAGATTTACTAGCTGAAAAGACTCAACCACTAGCCCCAGTCAATCACTGTAAATGATTTAAAACATGTAAGCCAGCCAAGAGGCTAAACTCCCTTAAAAACTGCTAGCCCGACCCTCAAATTCGCTAGTCCCAGTGGTGGGGCTACAGGATTTATACACCCCAACATTGTATATCTTATTCCTGTTTGGCGATCAGTTGACAACATTTGTTGATTAAAAGTCCTGAGTTGAATCTGATCTAGATAAAAATAAACTTCATCTTGCTAAATTTTCTGTTACTGACTGTGGCCCTCATGAGAGTCAATTTGCAAAGTTCTAGTGTAGTCTTGTTTCTAGTTAAACATTTTGCTTTACAAAAGCTTTGCACACCTGAAGACTTCTTTTCTCTCATATCAAGTTCTGAACTTGTGTAGACTCAATTACAGTGTAATATAGAATGCCAGGATTACAAGAGTAAGTGTTGCCTCAAATTGTTTACACCCTCTTCTTTGATAAACCTACATATACCCTGCAGTTAAAATAAATGTCATGAAGTTGTTAGTATGGGCAACTCTGTGCTTCACTCTTTGTTTGCTATCTGGAACCCATAGTAGTACAGTGCCTCAGATCTTATAAAACATACTATAGGTAATTGAATGAGATGGCAACAACCTCCATAACAATATCTTTATTAAATAATACTGTATTGCCATCATTATTACTAATAAAGAAACACAGGATATATCATTCTGTAAATTGAAACTGTTCAGACTCCTATGTTTCTGAAATAAAATGCAAATCAGTATTAAACTGTTCATCAGTAGGATACCTAAAACGTGTGCAATTCTACAATTGGTTTCGGCTCCATTAAATCCTATATCAATTGTATACCATTTTAGGAGGACCCACCCACCATGTGAGCACAGTTACCAAACAAACATTAGTACAGGTAAGGAAAATAACCGTTAATGTAAAATGTTACCTCCAACTTCACATCTTCTGGTGATTTCCCACAGAACTAATCCGAAGGCATAGATGTCAGCTTTCTTGAAGGAGTCAATGGTGGTAATATCCAAGGACTCAGTAAGAACCTCAGGAGCCATGTATCGCTTGGTTCCGACCCGCTTGTTTGCAGCCATGTCAATTACATTTCCATCCTGGAAATGCAACACAGCTAAACCCAAATCACCAATACAACAAGTGAGATTTGACTTAACCAGGATGTTCTTTGTCTTAATGTCTCTATGTGCAATGGCAGGCTTTGCATTTGAGCCAAATATCTCAGTGTGCAAATGTGCCAAGCCTTTGGCTGCTGACAATGCCAGCCTGCACATCAAGTCTGACCCAAATTTTCTACAGTTCAGGAAATCATACAGAGAGCCATTTTCATGGTAGTCTGTTAATAGCCACATGTAAGTTGTTGAGCGCAAAGAATGAACATCTGTTGCTTTAAAGCCCAAGATATTATCATGCCGCAACATTACTGTGTTATAAATTTCAGTTTCCCTGTTCCATGATGCTTCATCTCTGGTGCTGAAAATTTTCACTGCAACACTTTCTCCATGGTAACTTCCCTTCCACACCTCACCATATCTTCCTTTTCCTATGATCTCAACTAAAGTTGTCTCCCTTGCAACAGTTCTCTGAACCATAAATGGCAAACCTGAGCCACTGCCAGATGAGTGATCATACAAATCATTTAAGGCATGGTCCGGTTGTAATGCAAATTCTAACTCCTGGGCCACAATTGGTCGCTTATCTTGCTTCCTTAGAAAATAGTAAACAAGAACCGCAGCAATGACCAGCATCACCAAAACTGCTAAGGGTGCACATATGAAAAGAACTAAGATCATTTCATCCTTGTCCTCTTCAGTATGTACAGCTCCTAGAAATACAGATTGAATGACAATTTATCATATATTAAATTTATGACCAACTTCAAACCCAAACTGGGACAGGCAAAGGTGCCAACAGCTGGACAGCGAAATATAAGCAAATGTATTGACAAAGACCCCAAGTGTGTGTTCGTACGAGCGCCAAAAGCACATACTTCTAGGGGAGTCTACGAAAATATGGGTCTCTAAAATGGCCATTTCCTGTGTTTGAGATGAATTCCTTACTTATTATAACCACAGTTAAATGAAGAATTGAGAGAGTTGTTTGTTAGTTGAAACAGTGTTTGCGTTGGAAAACATTTTATTCACAATATGTGTAGTTTTTCAACCTGTTTTACAGGCCACTTATGTGTTATTTGTAGGAATCACGGCATGAAAATTAAGATTCCTTTAGGAATTGGCTGATTTTATCAAAAATGCAGAGCTTAAACACAAATGTGGGTTTTCACTCAGTTACGACGAGTCAACGGGTTTAAATGTTCAAATGCTGGCCAGACCTGCCTGGAGCAGGTCACTTGGGGTCTATGATTTGGAAATGAATAAAATTGCTTTTAAAGTACTAACTTTCAGTTCAACAGAGCTATTTCAAGAAATTAAGTGTTGATTTGACCTTGCTTGATATGTTGGTTGTGGTTTTAGTGCCATTCCTTGCATAGTTCCCTCGTTAGGCAAAATTTCATTCCCTTATACTCATAATTAGAGAAAGGCAGGCAGCTCTCACACCAATGGCAGCTATGTCAGACCAGTCAACTTACTTCAACTTGCTCTAAATCTAGAATCATTAACTTTAAGAATTACCCTACAACAAATTGCAAATAATGTACCTTTCACCTACCATCTTTTCAGCTATCACAGGGAGCTTTGTCTTCATTTTGCAAAGCATTTATTTTCAAGCACTGCCAAACCTGGAGCTAAATGTCACTGCTCCTGGCACAAAATTAACAAAATACCTACCTACGGTACCTCCATTGTGACAAAACCAAAACAGATCTATGTCCACCTTCACTCCCTCTCCCCTCATACAGTTCATTTGGTGCCAAATACATTCCGAAATCAAGTCAAACAATGTGGGATGAAAGATGTAACAAATTTTAAAATCAATTGCATTGAAGATGCTGCCCCCAATTTGTCTACTTACCACAATGCTGCCGATGGCAGTTTTAAAACTTGTTATAATTAATTTGTTTGCATGTGGTCACGAAACCTGTGACAATTTTCATCACACAAGGTTTGTTTTGATTTTGGAATGTATTTGAGTTTGTACAATGTACTAGGAGTGTGGAACTTGGATCATTGTTCTACATGATTGCACCTATTAAATTGTAATGTTGTACTTGCAATAAAATTTGTAAGTGTTGTTTCATTTCAAGCTCACCTATTTTCAATGCTCTTTGTATGACAAAATGGGAGAACATCAACTGGTACCTAAATCCTGTTTGCTCTTCTTGTCACAATTATAACTGTTCCTTACTTTGCTAGTTTTGTGTATAAATTATTCATAATTTAATTTGTTATTAAAAAACCTTATTTTGTGATGAAGAGAATAAATTAACTAATTAACACTATTTTTATTTAAAATGTGAATTTAATGGTAAACATACTTGGAGGTACAGTTGTTGCAAATGTGGGCTTAGTGTCGATGTTACACATGTCTGTGAAGCAACAATGCACTGTAGCATCTTTGATTCCATTCTTGGGACAGGAGAACAATTGAGAACTGGCAGTGAAGCAACCTTTCTTCTCCACGATCGTTCCATCTGCAGACCGTGTTTTCGACGAGAAACAGCTGAACTGGGTTGTGCATGTGTCCATGTAGATATCAGCTTGGCATGCCTCCCCAAGGCAATCGGCACAAGTTATGAAAGGCTTATCAGTCAAACTGAGATTAGTTGTGTTGGTGGAATTTTCTAAACCTACAACTGATAAAAATTGAGATCAAAAACTAGCTTTTATAGCGATACTTACAAAGCCTTAGCAAGGTCAAAATAGTCTGTAGACTATCACAAGTCTCTAGGGAGGTTGAGGAACAATAATGCTGATTGATTCATAGGGCCTTTGGATATATCAGCATTTTTGCCATTCTGGGAGTAGTTTCTAGCAAGTTTAAATTGAAGATCAAAGTGTAAAAAATCCAAATGACTTTTGAGCAACGTTTAAGCTGTCCCTAATACCGTATTAAGTAAACAACCTGAATAAATCATAATAAAACACCAATAAAGTTTAAATTGTTTTTGTCCAATGGTTTGATTTTAAAAATTAGAACATGTACACAGACCTTTTCAATGCAAAATGCTACTACACCTGAAGAAGACATTGAACATTGACAAACATCGAAAACGTTGGTGTATGTTTTAACTTCTAAAATCAAACCATTAAGTACTTTTTAAACCCTGAATAGCACTCAGTGATTACAGCTCCTCACAAGGGGCTTCTCAGTGCCATTATTTTGTTGAAAAATAACAAGAAGCAAGTGGTTAGCATTAACTCCTGTCGGTTTCAAGTACACTGTCTGAAACATATGTAGCATATACTTTGGTCACTTGCAGCTCGGAGCTGTTTTCATGCAATGCATGCAGTGAACAATAGTTATACCAGTCTGACCAGTATTTGACCCCACAGATAAGAAACTTTGCTTTAAAATATAATCAGGGTTCGTACGTGTTCAGAAATTAAAAAATCCAGGGTTTTCCAGGGCCTTCGTTACGTTTTTTCCAGGGTTTTTCCCAGGGTCATTGAAGCCCGGAATGAAAACAACGTTCACAACGATTTGTTTAAAACAACGTTCAAAAGGTAATGTAATCATAGTAAAACAACAATGTGCTCCAAAGTGTACATTATTTCGATACTATACACGGGTTTTTAACATACCGTAAAATGTTTTGAAATGACAAGAAAAACTACAATAATATCAATTGTTACTTGTACTTAAACCGTGAATTTATTTTTTAATAAAATTCTGCGAGGTTTTCCAGGGCTTAGATAAAAAAAATTTCCAGTGCTTTTCCAGGGTTTCCAGGGATTTTCAGGGCTTCAAAAATTTTCCAGGGTTTTCGAGGATTTCCAGGGCCCCTACGAACACTGTATAATTAAAGTTCAGAAAAAAACTTCTCCATCTATGGAATAACTATTTCTGAAATACTTTTCTTTACAAATAATCAAACTTGTTTAAGTTTTCAAAGCAATCCAAACCATTAATAGACAAACTTTGGCCAGCTAATTCTAAATCTGATGGCCTGAACATTGTGACACTGAGGTGCCCACACTCAGAGTCACTCAGAGACTTGCATATACCAAGTATGGGCACAGGCTAATTGCGGTGCAAAAACAAAGAATGGAACCCAAACCTCAACGCCCTCTCTTGAATAAGTGCCCCTCTTGAATAACCGCCCCCCCCAAAAAGACCAAAACTTAATTAAGCACCCCCCCAAAAAAGTACTAGAATCGTTACTGTTAGATTGTATCCCGTGTATTAGACAGTATTTGTTAGACTGTGTGCTACATTCGAGACTTTTATTCAATGTATTTCCGCTTTGAACTTGTTTAAAAATGATTTATTGGACAATATCTTCATGTTGTACTTTGTTGTGTAGTGAAAGATACAAATATATTTGCTCAAGATTTGAAACACTCTTTGCGACTAAAATGATGAAAATTAACTAAGCGCCTTCCCTCGAATAAGCACCTCTCTCGAATAAGCGCCCCCCTAAAAAGACCCAAAATTAAATAAGCGTCCCGGGCAGTAATTCGAATAAATACGGCACACCAACAGACAAAGGGGTAAAGGATTTAAACCTGAGACCTCAGTGTTACAAGTCAGTGTAATGCTGCCTTCCTCAAATCATACATCAAGTCATATTTCTTGGTTGTTTAGTAGTTCTCATGTTTGCTTTGATGAACTTTAGCTGGATCATGTCAAAATTTGGGGTATGACTTGAAGACCTGCCAGGTTTTCGCTTCAAAACTAGAGGGTCAATTTACACATAAAGTTAACATATGCAAGAAAAACTTGCATGTAGTGGTCATACATGCTTAAAGACTGCATACCTGACATTCAAAAATTTATAATATTTTTTTTAAAAATAAAAATCTTATTTTAATTTAAAAGTTCCCCTTTAGTGTTTGAGTGCGTTATCCTCTGTGCCATTCAATACAGCCTTTCATGATCGGGCCGAAGAGGGTCATCTTAGGGAGGTCTATCAAAACAGGATGTGCAGCCAGATGGTTTAATATACCTTTTTGAGTTTTCACTTCTCCTAACATCTAAACCGAGAAGTACCTGTTGCAGAGACATCTTTATAACAATGATAGATATAAAACTATACTGGTATAGTGGTTGAAGTTTCAAACTGAATTGAGCAGAAAATAAAATAAATGGATTATGATTTATACAGAAAATGATAATGGCAGCACACCAAGGGTATACGTATCTAACAACTAGTCAAAACAATAATAATTTGACCTGCTCTCACTGAAAGAATACACGACAAACTTTTAAAATGTAGAACAATATTCAAAGCATAAAAACCATCCCCATATTGCAAACTACAAAAAATGGTTTAGAATTCTAAATTATCGAAGGGACCAGAGAATGAACTTGGAACGCCGAAACGATCACACATAAAACAAAACGCGCTCTTATTGAAAGTGAGCTATAAGATAAGGAAGACAGCATTTTCAAAATAGACAGATTTTGTCGTATTTTTCCATACTTCATCATCGATTTAATATTTTAGAATTTAGTGCTGGTCCAAAACTCCCCAAGCAAAACACATTTACTGATTTAACGTAAAACTATATAAAAACGTTTCTATTCGAAAGGCAGAAACACTTATTGATATCAAAGGTGGCTCACAGATAAGCCAAAAAACAAAGCATGCAATTATGTTGAACAATAGCGACAAATACTGCATATAAAATGAAAAAGATTGACATGGAAACTTTTAACATGAGAAAAAAATATCCGAGGCGTGACATACAGATGACTGCAGATAATATTCAAAGTATTCGCACACGATCACGTTCGTTTAGACAACCAAACACATGTGCTCGATCACGATTTTTCTATTTACCATTTTTGAAGACACTAATCACAACGTAAATAACACCACATTCAAACTCAATTAACGGTCGTTGTCCGGTCACGATTAAACAGGCGAATACGAGCTTGTTGAGCAGCCAAATTCATACGTGTTCGCAATCCAGACATTTCGTCGACAGAAGATTCAAGATATGAATTGAAAGCAGACAATGGCAACCTCGCCAGGCAGCACAACACTTCGTCGACAAAAGACGCTCATGTTGGTTTGTGTCAAATCTCGCCGATTGTCCTTGTCGAACTTTTTCATATTAAAGTGTGCAGCTAGCACTAGCATAGATCTTTCTGTCAGTGTCCTAACAACTCTATAACCACAGCTTTCTTGCTAGCCGATTCCTAATATTGAACAAGTCGATAATCTAGCGGGCACCGATCAAGTTCTTCCTTGGAAATAAAACGGTTGCAGGTTCATTTGATTCTTAGGCACTAATACTCACCCAAGCTTGAACTTTTTACCAAACTTTCCGCCAGAAGACAGAGCAAAAAACCATCTACGCAGACAAAACCCTTCATTTTCTTTGCTTGACTCTGCCAAGGCGAAGTGGTCTGTGGACAGCCTCGTTCTCGGGACCAAGTCAAAAGCTATTATCACGTGACCTACTTGGTCGTGAAGTTACACACAGTCACTGGAATTAATCCTTGTAAATGTTCTTTCGTCCCGGGCGATCCTCCCTATACAAAAGAAGCGGGGTACTCGTCAGCCCAAATATAAAAAATACCGTAAAAACCCTTCAAATTTTGCTACTCAAAAAATACCCTATTGATTTCAAAATACCCTGGAAATACCGGAAAACATTGCGTATAAAATAAGACTTTTCTGTAAAATACAAATCAAATGCCATTTATTTTAAGCCGTATACCAACAGAACTAAATGGAGACATAAATCTGCACCTGGATTAATATTAACCTTAAAATAAACTACTGAACTCGCGCCCGCGGCTTTTAAACACTTCGATCTTGCCTTAAAAGACCCTATTTCGAAAAAAGTAGTAACACGATAAAAAAAAATGAAAACGCCTAAAACACCAGATAACTAATTTCAGCCAATAAAATTTCTCCCAAAATACCACGAGGACCCCCCCCCTAAAAAAATAATAATAATGAGTAGTAACTAGAAGTAATCACAGATTAGTGAAGTGCGTTCGACGATCTATTAAAAAAAGTTGGATATGATCACTCTTGTTCATTTCTACTGGACTGCAGCAAGGGTCGGTTCTTACCGTTATTTAATAACAACAGTTTTAGACATGTATTCATCAGATAAGTGACTCAACTCACATATGCAAAAGGCACAAAAACACCGCTCACGTTTTAGTATTTCGCAATAAAATGTGTTTTTA